>OZ016502.1:24392896-24695356 GCA_963966595.1 Physocephala rufipes
ATATATATATATATAATATATATATATATATATATATATATATATATATATATATATATATATATATATATATATATATATATATATATATATATATATATATATATATATATATATATATATATATATATATATATATATATATATATATATATATATATATATATATATATATATATATATATATATATATATATATATATATATATATATATATATATATATATATATATATATATATATATATATATATATATATATATATATATATATATATATATATATATATATATATATATATATATATATATATATATATATATATATATATATATATATATATATATATATATATATATATATATATATATATATATATATATATATATATATATATATATATATATATATATATATATATATATATATATATATATATATATATATATATATATATATATATATATATATATATATATATATATATATATATATATATATATATATATATATATATATATATATATATATATATATATATATATATATATATATATATATATATATATATATATATATATATATATATATATATATATATATATATATATATATATATATATATATATATATATATATATATATATATATATATATATATATATATATATATATATATATATATATATATATATATATATATATATATATATATATATATATATATATATATATATATATATATATATATATATATATATATATATATATATATATATATATATATATATATATATATATATATATATATATATATATATATATATATATATATATATATATATATATATATATATATATATATATATATATATATATATATATATATATATATATATATATATATATATATATATATATATATATATATATATATATATATATATATATATATATATATATATATATATATATATATATATATATATATATATATATATATATATATATATAATATATATATATATATATATATATATATATATATATATATATATATATATATATATATATATATATATATATATATATATATATATATATATATATATATATATATATATATATATATATATATATATATATATATATATATATATATATATATATATATATATATATATATATATATATATATATATATATATATATATATATATATATATATATATATATATATATATATATATATATATATATATATATATATATATATATATATATATATATATATATATATATATATATATATATAATATATATATATATATATATATATATATATATATATATATATATATATATATATATATATATATATATATATATATATATATATATATATATATATATATATATATATATATATATATATATATATATATATATATATATATATATATATATATATATATATATATATATATATATATATATATATATATATATATATATATATATATATATATATATATATATATATATATATATATATATATATATATATATATATATATATATATATATATATATATATATATATATATATATATATATATATATATATATATATATATATATATATATATATATATATATATATATATATATATATATATATATATATATATATATATATATATATATATATATATATATATATATATATATATATATATATATATATATATATATATATATATATATATATATATATATATATATATATATATATATATATATATATATATATATATATATATATATATATATATATATATATATATATATATATATATATATATATATATATATATATATATATATATATATATATATATATATATATATATATATATATATATATATATATATATATATATATATATATATATATATATATATATATATATATATATATATATATATATATATATATATATATATATATATATATATATATATATATATATATATATATATATATATATATATATATATATATATATATATATATATATATATATATATATATATATATATATATATATATATATATATATATATATATATATATATATATATATATATATATATATATATATATATATATATATATATATATATATATATATATATATATATATATATATATATATATATATATATATATATATATATATATATATATATATATATATATATATATATATATATATATATATATATATATATATATATATATATATATATATATATATATATATATATATATATATATATATATATATATATATATATATATATATATATATATATATATATATATATATATATATATATATATATATATATATATATATATATATATATATATATATATATATATATATATATATATATTATAGATCCAGATCTATCCAGATTATAGATCCAGATATAGATCCTACTTTGAGAGCGCATTAGAAAATTTGAACGTATTGACTGGTTCATTTATGGTAGAGTGTATTTTTCTGTAAAAACACATTACAAATATTTAATCTACGATTGGGTTTTTTATCTTACTACTTCTGAATATTTATTTATATATATCAGATAAAACATTTCGATAATTTTTTAGATCGAAAAATATATTAAGCTCTTCCTTTCTGATTGTAAGATTCTTACTCGCCGAATTACATCGTAATACTATATCAGTCAGATTCTATCAGAATATTTTAGTTGTAAAGAAAAACTGACTTAAAATATAATAATTCCCGCTCTTCTTTCCTATAAATGTGAAATTGATTTCCATTTCAATTTCATTAGGATTAAAAAACCTATAACTCAAATCAGTTACTAATATTTAATTACTATAACAGTTTCGTTAAGCTCTTATTGTCTCGATTGCATTTTATACTTTTTTAATTACGGCTTAAGACCCCTGAACCCATGCCCGCCCCCCAAGCTTCGATAATCAACACATACATGCAATTAAGGTATTCATAATTTAATTATTTTGATTTTATATTTTATCAGCTTATGTGAAATATATATTCCCTTTAATAATTAATAATTAATTATTATTATTCTTCATTTGTGTGTTTGTTTATTTATAATAAAAATATAAACTTTTGTAAGGAAATTATTAAAGGCTGAACTAGAAAAGATCATGTGTTGTTACCGTATATGAAGCAGTTTTTATTCTTTTTTTAAACACAATTTTAATCAATGCGCTTTTATTCACAATTTCCAAATTGTATACATATACTTTTACTTTATCAATAAAAAACAAAAAGCGGACTTTATTATTCTAACTCGCAAGAGATAAGAATTTTGCAATATAAGAAATTTTGCTTTTTAAAAACTTTAATATATTTTATTTTATTTTATTTAACCGGCATGCGAATTCTCGCGACCGATTCTCGCGACCGTTATGTCAACGACATGAAGCAAGACTAAGACTGAATTTCAGAATTTTATTCTGAGAGAAGCTTTAGAAATTATTAATTTCTCTATTAAATGCTACTTCACATAATTAATGAAGAGCAAGGAGTAATTAATGAATTAAACAGTCAGCAAAAACCTTTAAAAATGCTCACTAATAAATGCTAACAACGAATATAGCAAATCGTTATGATTCATTCGTGTGGATTATTTTAGATAATTTTTTTATAAATTTAATGATTAATTCCATCACAAATTTAAGATTTCTATGAAAACGAAATTGAATTTTTCACAACTGCAACGTATTTCAAGTGTTATGTTAAAAAACGTTTATGTTAAACAGCTTAGTAACTAATTTAGAAATATAATCTAACCTATAAATGCATTCCATAAATAAGGCTTCAGAAAGTATGGGTGAAAGAATGGGATTTTATAGCCCGCAATCGTGTTGTTTTGTCAAATCGATAAAAATCCGACTAACAATTTTAAAAATATTAAAACTGTGCTTAATAATTCTTGTGCTAATAATTCACTGTCCATTATTTCCATTATGGTTGAGCCTTAACATTAATAATCGTTCAATGAAATTACCAAAGAGAGAGAGAGAACATGTGAACATGTTTACTCCCTCTATTCTGATTACTTCGAAAGCAGTTTCCTGGAAGCAGTTTTCAGCGGTTTTCGGCAAAACCGATTTTCAGAGGAAAAACAAAGAATCTCTATTGCAATTAGTGTTGTGAAACTAAACAAAAACCCGAAGTGTTTTGGTCTTGGCTGTTCTCAACCATGGTTCGAATTCCGAAATTCTAAACTGAATATCTTTGTTTCTTTCTACAGCTAGTTTGAGAGGGGTAAGGAATATTGAACACAAGAATATAATATGCTGCAATAAATGTGAAAAGATTCTCTGCTTTTTAAAATTTGGTATTTTACTTTGTTCTTTTTGGTCTATTACTTCCAGTTAATTAACTTTATCGATTATTGAAATATAAATTTGTACGCACTTGAATATGGTTTGAATTTTACGAATTTTCATCTATTTACTTTCACTCCGTTTGATTTCTTCAATTAAAATTAGTAAACACTACACATCTGTTTTACAAAAATAAAACTGATTTTTGTTAGCAAACACTTGACAGTTTATCATGTTGAAAAACCTAAGCCAGAACCAAAAGCGCTTTCAGGAAACACCGCCCAAAGTTCAAAAGATACCCCTGGAATGTAGGCGCAGGTTTCAAATCACAATATCTCAATATTGCAAGTAATCAATCAATAAATATCGCAAGTAATTACAACAAAAAATTACGATAAAATCAAAAACAAAATAGTAATAAACCCATATGGTCATAACAATTTTCCGAAATAAATTAATATTATTGTAAAGACTTCTCAATATTCCTAATTTTCTGTTAATTCAAATTCTGAAAATGATAACGATTTTGTCATTTGTTTGTTGCGGCCAATTTCTATTTATAAACCCTACACCCGAAGGAATGAGGGTATATTATTTTTGTTATTCCATTTATAACATATTAAAGGAGGCGTGGCAGGTATAGAAAAGTATATGTATTCTTGACTAGAATTACGAATGTAGCTTGAAATTAATAACAATATTAATGATTTATTTATATTTTTAGTTTTGAGTAAAGACAATATTGCAATAACGAAAAAATTATAAATTAAAATTTCATATCGCTTCAATTAATTTCATTGAAATTGGTAAATCATAAGATGAAGTTCTTGAAAAAATTTTGAAAATCCTCGCTGGTAATAAATATGAATATTTATCAACTAAAATTGTTACGAAAACATTTACTAATGTCTGTATAAATAATACTAAAGATATTATTATAAATAACGATAAGCGGTTATTTGAGTGCACTGACACATACTGATACAATCTAATGCATTTAGATATATTTGTAACACTTGTAGATACACCCAGTAACAATTATATCAGTGCAATAAAGTGCATTTCAAATTAACGCACTTCTTCATTACTCAATAATGATTAAGAATATAAATGAAAAGTATGCGTCATTTAATTTCCGTTTAATCGAATGTAATATTATTTACTCTAGATATCAAAAATTCTTGTAGTATATTTACGCAACTGCACTCTCCACTGCAAAGATGGTATTAATATGGACTAATAAAACTAATCAAGTATATATTATCGAAAGTCAAAGTACATTCAAAAAAGCGGATCTAGTAAAACCCAAGCTGATTCAGATTTGCATGTAAAGAAGTAAAAAATTAGAGCAAATTAAGACTCAGCAGCAATTAATAAGACTCAACAACAATTCATGATCGCATAAGGCCATCAGTTTTCCTTAGAAAATTATAAAATATATTCTTGTTTTAATCGAAAAATAAACCATTCAATTTTTTGTTACGAACAATTTATGTTAATCAATTATTTTTTAAAAACTTCTGAATCCTAATGCGATATAGTTACAAGCATTTAGAAAGCAACCGAATTCCCCGTTTTGTTACGTTGAGTAAGTGAGGCATTAATCTTAACCAAATTCTTCTTGATTGACCAATGGAAACGTTTGTTGTGGAATTAATGGTGAAGATTACGAACAATCGATAATACAGTACGAATTGCAGTGAGTTGTATTTATTTTGGTACAACTGTGTATATAGGAGATTTCATAAAAACTTAAAAAAAATTAAGTTCAATACTAAAACTCAGCTTTTATGAGGTACCCCTGCAGTTTCAAGTCAAGCACGCGCTGCTGTTTTTAATGCAATTCAGCCTTCATAAACAACACCAATGACGACTTCAAAAGGGAATGAAAAGATATTAAAAAATCAACAATTGCTGATCGTGCTTGGTAAACTTACTTTCTGATTATTCACGGTGTTGTTGTTGTTATTATTGTAGTACTTCAAGGTTTGCAAGAAAAATTTTAAAAGCAGACTTTACTGGACAGCCTTGAACTTATATTGCATCACTGACTTTTCCTTCAAAATTTTCTAGAATTTAGCGGTTTACGTAAAATTCAGCCATTCATTATTAATCATAATTATACATTTAATCGTAATATCCGTTAAAGACTAATCGTAATACTACCCTCCGAAAAGACCGAGCGACAACTTGATGCGAAGTAAAATAAACTCCAGGAAAACAACACAATCTTTTATAACCTTACTTTCGTTTGACATTCTTATCACCGCTTAAAAACGAGTAAATGCCACGAACTGACAAGTACATCTCTCGTAAAAAGGCACTCGTTACAAATTCATTTGTGTAGAAGACGGCCCCTTTTAAAATTAATAAATTGGCTTAAGGCTTACACATAAATTAATTGTGCATAAATCGTGAAATTCATTTTATGTTAATTTATTTTAAATATGCGAGAATAATACATAATAGACGTTTGGTTAATTGGGAACCCAGGGTATGGGCTGCATAGCTAACTTTCTTTTATTACAATGGAAACTATTTTATTTACAATGCCTTTAGCGTCGTTTGACTCAACTCAACTCAATGACAGATGTCATTCCTATGACTTATGTCACAAATAGCTATTCGGGTTAAAATTTAAAAGCTCTCCGGATGACATTTGTTATTTTTATTGTTATGATCTCAAAAGTAGATAACAAGAATATAATCAGGTTTTGAGAACCAAAAAACTACTTGCGATGTATTCAGTGAAATAGTATTTGTGTTCATTATTCTAACATTTTCTATATACATTTTTAATTATATTGCATCAAATGTTAGCTAATCCGACCAATACAATAAGGCAATTCATACATAAAAGATGTTTATTTCAAAATTATATCAAAAACCTGTTGCTACTTTTTTATACGTCAAAATTAATAGAAAATATTGTTATTCAAATTTCGAATCATACTTTCTCGTCTAACTTTTCCTGTTGCTTTTCTACTTTTAAATACTACAATGAGTGATATCTTCCCAAGCATAACTATGCGAAATAGTTGAGAAGCAGCCGGAAAAAGCAAATAAGACAACGAATCGAATCTTGAATATAAAGAGTGAATATAAAGAGCTTTCGTGGTGTCACCGCTTAACTAGAATACCGATCACAAATTTGAATGACAAAAATTATAACAAATTCGTTATAAATGACTTGTGTCATTGCTCGCCAGAATCGGGGGTTATAATGAAGTGATTTATCCTGCTCGAAGGCATACATTAAACGGTTAATGTAGTGTTATTTTGTAGTTTTGTTGAAGCACATATATTGAAAAGAATTCCAATTCAAAGAGCGAGTATATTTCTCCTTCAATTTGTATTTTTTTTTGTTTTGCGTAGCATTTTACGGCCAGGGACCTAGATTTAGGCTTCAAGGGGTTGACCGGCTGGTTAAAGGTTTATGCACAATAAAACAGGCTTTCTTCGCGACCCAAGCAGCTGTTGAATCAATCTAAAAATACACTATTGTATTATAAACGCAATTCAAATTTCAAATAAATTTATGAGTACTTGGGAATTTTGACAGCATAATATTAGGCAACAAACAAGTCACCACTATGTGTAAAATGACCATGTCTAAAAAGGCACAAAGCAAAATGCGTCTTTTGTCGAAATTCGAGTCAAAGATATAAAATAAACCTAAAAATTTATGCAAGTCAATTTCAATGCAGCAAATTTGGGTATGGATTGGGATTTGTTTGAAATGATCCGGTAATGAAGCTCGATATTATTTGAACTTCAGGAGGTCGTTAACGATTGTTGTCTTGATGACAATCCAGGAAAAAGTGGGGGACGCCAAAGAGTATTCCCTACTATATCTGTGAACCTCAATTTCATACAGAAAAATAGATAAGCATAAGGTTTAGTATCACTAAATAAGCAATAGAAAATCCAATAAATACCGAAATTTAAAATTAATATGTCTTGCATTTTGGAATATATTTAATAACCCATATAGAAAATAAATTTCTATTTTATTTATACTAGGTCTTCATCGCGGATTAGTCAAGAAAAGTATTTACCAAATAATTAACATAATCGAGAAAGAGTTAATTAAATGATTAATTGCTCTTTCTCGATTATATTAATAATTTGGTATATTTTTGCTTAGTACCCATACAGTCTACGACCTGTTCATTGGCTATATAACATGGGGTTCACGCGGAGACTGAAAACTGGCTATTCGGTTAATTTTCGTCTTATCGCTGAAAAATCAACGAAAACTGAATTTTCCTCCATACAATAACTGCCAAAAGAAAAGCCGTTTATATACCACTTCTCAGAGTTTGCAACTCTGATTTCACTTGAAGTTTGGTCTATTTGACATAATTCCCACAGCTGTTTTGATATCTTCGAATAATTTTTGTTCGTTTCGTAATGTTTGTTGGTATTTGTAATGTTTACTCTTCTCTCTTGAACACCACATGTTTGAATATTGAAAATTCGATAAAATTTTTTTCAGCATCATTATGAACACCACATTATAATTAAACCGAAACAGTTTTCAGAAAGTTCTCCTGCAACCCTGTGACTTTAGAAGAACTTATGAGAATAAAACAGGAACACAATCGAAATGAAACAAATGTCAAAAACATTTCAAAACAAGTAAACAAATGAATAACATTTCACTTGAATTTACCAGCGATCAGAGATAACGAGATAGGAAACTTCTGACAGATTGGCAAAATGCAGCTCTGATTGGCGTTAGTGTTAGTTGAAATTCCTGGAAATCGGAAGTTACGTTCCCAAACAAATGAGAACAATTCTTGGAATTGCAAACTTCGTTCCCAAAAAACTTTTCAGCCTCAGACCCTTTTGGCAATCCCGTCTACATATCCCAACACCTTTGTTTTGAGATTCCAACCTAGTTATCTATATATAGTGTTGAATTAAATTTCATGTATACTTTTATAGTTCAACTTGTGTATATGCTTTGTATTTATATATTGTTTGATATAAGTATTAATTTATTAGCGAAAATCTTTTTCTTTTGTACATATAACAAAACAAACGCAAATGAAACGATATTGCGTGTAAGGTTAGTGATTCAAAAATTAAAAATTACTTGCTTAATAGAAATAACTCTACCTAAGAGGATAAAGTAAATTAAACTAATACTAAAAACAATTCACTTAAAGGAATTTAGCGCATTACTTATTCACATTAACCTGAAACCAAGTGCAGAACTGAGTTTTAAATCATCATATTTGCTAATCGTACACCAAGTTATTCAAGCTCTAGTACCAATGTTTTAATATAACACCTCATTGTAAATACTTTATAAGTTCTATATTCGCTTTAAATTAATATTTAATTAATATTATTAATTTAAATTAATTTAAAAATTTTATATGGAAAAAACCGAACATCTTAGTTCTAGTGCTTAGTTTTAATAATTTCCGAAATGGTGTGACTTAAATAACAAGCTAACAAAAGAATATGTCAATTTAATTTACTTTGTAATGTAAATAATAATGTAATAATAATAATAATAATAATGTGTAATAATAATGTGAACTAATACAATTATTTGGTAATTTCTAACTCCACTTTGAGTTACTGTTATTATTTAAGTAAGTTTTATTTCTATCCTGAATAGTTTAGTTCAATTCAATATATTAGGTATTCATATTAAAAATATGTAGAGCATGGTTTACATCATTTATATGAATAATTTACATAATTTATAACATATTTTGCGTACTTATTTCTTCAACATTATTGTGATGAATTCATCCTTAAGAGAAATTCGTATAAAAGCGAATGAATAAAATTGCTTGAATTGGCATGCCTTAATTTATTTTTCACCTCCCAATGATTTTTTCATACATTTTTCCACCACAACTTACGTACGCGGTAAATTTAAAAAATTAAAAAATTAAATTTATAAATTCATAAACTCCGTGTTTTCTAATAATAAAATAATATGCCACGTGTGCGAGGGTGCTCCCAGGCTGGATGTCCAGGCGATGAGGTCGTGTTCAGGTTTCCGGATGCTGCCACCGATGGATCACGGTAAGATGTTCAAGTAGTTGCTGATGTTTTCCAATTGAGAGTTCTAGTGCCAATTGGAAAACCGTAATATTATACCAATATAAAAGTGTAACATGTTTAGCACTGATTTAAAAATTTTTAGTTTAAAAATGTCCAATGCCTAATGATCAGAAAATTTAACATTCTTAATTAATTTTAACATTCTGTTTAATTTATCTTTTAACTTTCAAACATTGTAATCAACTTTTATAACTAAATTAACAATTAATAATAAACTTAGCTTAATTAAAATAACATATTAATTGAGCTAAAACAACTTAAAAATTCAATTATTATATTATAAAACAAGAGTATTAAAAAAATTTACATTTAAATAAATTTAAGCAAAAATATAAGATGCCAGACTTGCGAACATGCTGCCAAAGGGTAGAAGAGTAAGAAGAAATCACAAATACAGAAATTGACGTACATACATTTAAATACTATTTAGAATTTTATTATTAAATGATTAAAAGTAAATATATTAAAGCACATGATCTTTCAAAAAGAAATTAAATTCAATTACGAAAATTATTCACTAAAATTTTGCTACTAATTCTCTATCCAAACGACGAACACAAGCAGGTCTCTAATCTAATCGTTTCAACAGTTGTTTCCTCTGAAAGTGTGCATCGATTAGTGTTTGATTACGCGTATCGTCCAGGTCAAAATATCTTATGAGGCGATCCCAAAAGCCGTCAGGATTTTTCCGTTTCTTCCGTTTCACTATTACTGCTCTCATCAAATAAATTCCTTTCGGCTACTTCCATTTTTGATACTGTTTCCTCCGTTCTCTTTTTTGCGCCTGTTTTCTCTTCACTTCTTTGCTGTTTCTTTTCTAGAAAGGAAAATATTCAAAATTAATTCGAATTCGACCATTATATTGTTTTTACTTTTTGTATTACTTCGCGCCTTCTATACGTTTTAAATTATTTAGTCTCATTTCCATTCTTGAAAACTTCATGCAAGAGAGTTCTGAATTGGTTAGAACTAGAGGAAAGTTTAGCTCATTCGCGCATTAAAATCAATGAAAATCTGAAAGAATTGACTATATTAATCGATTGCGACGAAAAATGAAATATTTAATAGAATTACCGTAAATTTTAAAAAGTATGGAGCCTGTTTTACTTTGATGACTGAGTTCTTGTGAATTGAATAATTTGTTAGGCGCGCCTGTTTCAATTTCTTTTTCGAAATAAGTGGCGTCTTTCACTTGATTATTTCTATTTTGTGTAGGCTGCTTTATACTACCTTGATTGCAAATTAATTGTTTGCCTTCCAGCATTCTATTTTGGATAGAATTCAATTATTCAAGAATTAAATATTCTTGTTCGTGACTCTTTCTTATTATCTCCACTTCACAAATCAAACAGAGCACAGAACGTGCTTTCAAGTCAAGTCGCCGAAGCGAACTGTTTACATATTTTCATGAAATATCATACGTGACATTTAAAATGGTGAATTACGCACACATATACATAACCGCTGTACGTGAGTTTCGGTCGTGTAAAATTTTGGTTTGTTTTTGCCACATTTTTTTGTGGGTAAAGAGTTTCCTATCTCATTATCTCTGCCAGCGATGATGAGATTGGCACGCGTCCTAATCCATGCCCATTTTTGGCACCATTCACAAACGGTACAAGTCCCTTAGAAAAATGGTACAAGTTTCACGAGAAAGTTGTAGCGTTTCTGCATTGATAGATTCTATGGAGGCTTGTAGTTGAAAAACGTAGAAAATTTGTTTGAATAAATTGAACATGAAAACATTTTTCTTATATTCTAATCATTTGATAATTCAAATATGATTTTGTAGATAAAAACTAAAAATGGGTGTAGTTAGAATTTATTTAATAATAAACGAGGGACCCAATTTTAATTCACCTAACTAAGGGGTCCAAGTAAAAGCATTTCACTGTAACAAAATCAGTGGTGCCTTAGTGTTATAAAATAGTTATATACATCTATAATTTTCGGTAAGATTTTAAGAATTATATATCACATAGGTCTGGAGACCGTCCATGACCGTCGTCCATGATTTTCGTAAAATAAAACCTACAAATATTGTTTGCGTTAGGTGAAAATTATGTAGAAATAAAAGCTGTGCGAAATGCTTTCAACTCGCTCGGGGAGTACGATGTTATACACGTCAGAAAACGCGCAGTCAACAAATTCAACATCAAATAACTTTATCTCTGATTTACTCCCGATGGAAATACCCCGATTACCTGATTTGATTTAGGTTAGTTTGAGGTGGAGACATAGTAGGCGTTTTTCCTGTCGCGTATAGTCGCTTACTGTTTGTGTAACAAAATAAAAGACCATCCCCGCTCAGAGTTATTGCCTTCAAAGCTGTCGGCATTATAGAAATTTATGAATGCAAATATCATCTGTCAGAAGACCACATTTGCGTTAGTATCTGCTGGAATGATGTCAGATATTACATAGCAAGCTTTTGTATGACACCGTTCTTTAAGTAGTGAGTCTAATGCCTGTTTTTGGCTCTTTCACTGCGTCAAAATAATGCAAAGGGATTATGAAAGGGATTTGTGATTTAGCTGTATTGTATCCTATTGTCGCTTATTGATTAGCGTTATCGGTGCTAACTTAAGCGGGTATATGCTCACTTATCATACAACAATTTTCTCAAGTGTATATGCTCGTATTAAAGTAATTATTACATCATATAAAATATTTATTATGAAAATAGAATATACCAACACTGTATTGTCTGCGCAACCCTGCCTAGTGTTTTGTTTCAATCTTGTTTCGTTACGGCTTCGCACAGTTTGGCTTGTGTACCATCAATTTTTCTTCAACAGTTTCATTCGTTGCTCGTGGGATTTGGTTGTCATTCGTGGTAGTGTGATTTACGGTTTCATATAAGAAAATTAAAAGGAAGTGATAATTATTTGAATGAAAATTAATTCCAATTGCAAAAAAAAAATAAAGCAAAATAGAAAATGATTTATCAACGAATTTAGGTTTTACGTTTAAAATGCATTGAACGAATTGTTTTCTAACAAAAACCAATTCGCACAAGGAAGTAAAATAAAAGAGAAAAATATCTAGTGGCTTCCTTTAATAAAACAGAAAGTTGCTTTGGAACCTTTTTCGACTCATCAATTTTGTTGGCGACGCCCAAGATACGGTCAATACATGGCCGCCACCGCCGCCGTCTACAATCGTCTGCACAGTTCCAGCTTGCTGGGCGGTGTTGGTGGCGTTGGCAGCAACAGCAGCGGCAGCGGCAGCGTCGGTCATCAAACGCAGCTGGCACGTTCGCTAGAGCGTATACTGGATGAAGCTCATCATAGTGGCGAGCTGATTCTAACAAATCGCAAGCTCAAGGATTTTCCAAAAACGGCTACCAAATACAATCTTACGGATACGGTTATCGCAGGTGAGATAAAATGCTTGTTAGTAAAGTGCTTGGATAGGAGGTAGTCTCTATTTAGGAAGCATGGTATTTTAGTTGAAGAAATATAGGATTTTTAATCTTCTCAAACAAACCACTATAATGAAAAAAACCAACTGGAAAAATTGAAAAAATTATTGATGGATTTAATTTTGATGAACGGAAGACCCGATATGTTTTGGGTGCGGCTTCAAGGAATAGACAGGTGACACAAATGCGTGAAACGACTTTATAAAATATGAGATATTTTTTGGGTATTAGAAGAACTTTTTAAAGAGAATTTAAAATTTCCCCACGAAATAAATTTTTAGAGAATTCTTCATCTTTGTTTTTCCCACAGAGCGTAAGAAGTCAGTGTTGTTAGTTTACTGTTTACAACCCTCAAGGGCAATCGATTTTTTCCACGCGATTACTAGCTAACTTTCCCACCACTCAATTCGTTACTTTTCCTTCGTTCATCGTCGTGCAAGTAGTGCAGAATGATGACCGCGTGCAATATAAATTTCTCACCCGTGGCACCTGATTACTTTCCCTCAATCCTAGTCTTCTGTGAGTTCTCGGCCATATTTAAAAATCCGTCGCATGCTGAAAATATTGTACATGCAATGTCGATTTCATTTGTCCGGGCCCCACTGGCTAGTTTGTAACCTTGGCAGATTTTTTAAATGTAGTTATTACCACCACCACTACCATCACTATCATCATTGTCATAACCATCTCACTGCCATCCTGGATTCCCATTGCATTAAACCATAGAGTAAGAAATAACAAGAGGCCCAAACAGCTCCTTTTACTCATTTGCCATTAAGGAAGCGGTCGGTCCAAGCGGGAAACGAAGAAGTGTTTTGAGTGAGAAATACTCGAAAGCAGAATATCGGACGATTTCTTTCTTTATTCGTTTTTTTTTTACTTCAGCACAATTTTTTTTATTATTCTCTCATTACTTCGTGCTGTTATTCTCGCGAGAGCAGAATAGACCAATTGATTGATTTGTTTTCATTTATTATGACTGCGGTATTTTTTTATTATTCTCTCCATTGCAAAGCGATAACACCAGAATAGTTTTCAGGTGCATGCTTCGAACACAAGCTGAAATTACTAGATTTATTGACCCTTGTTTTGCTCCGAAAACATTGCTTATGGGCAGTCGAAAAAACGCGATGGACGAAATAAAAATTTATCTTCTGCCTGTGTCCATATATATCTCTATATAATGTCTGTATATATCTGTCCCTATATATAGGCTTTGTGTCTGCCTAATTTTATGTCTATTAGTATAAACCTGTTTGGCCGTCTGTGTCCATCCATGGTAGAAAAATCCATTTAATTAGATAGCCACGCCTACTGATAGATTTTATCACAATCCTGAACAGTTAAGACTGATCCAATTGGTAAATAAGCTTCACTGCTAATTATTTTTTCTCCTGTTTACTCTTGTCTTGTAACTTATAAAAATATTAAAATAATTATTATAAGTATTCCTTTTTAAAATTTGTCAAATTTTTAAGATTGATAAATCTACGAGTACAAATACAATTGAATTATATCTATGAAAAATTTTGCTACGTCCTACGATGGCCTTGCAGACCGCAAAAAAAAATAAAAAACTAATGTTTTGCCGTAAATAACATTATTCATTCACATTCACACATAAAAACTTTCGATATGATGCGCTTTAATAAAAATTGACTAGTTACAAAAACAATTGCCAATGTAAATATCACTCTCTCACGCCAATAATTTCGGCTATTAAAACGTATCCATGCAAATTTCTTCCCTTTCAACACAAATCTTGTCTCTTCTTCGTGTTGACTACGCCGAAGAATAATTTCACGAAGCCCAACAAAAAATTGTTAACAACCGAAATATTTATAGAGCATCAGTGCAAAACAAAGCAAAAGCTATAGAAAGTGAATGAGAGAGAGCGAACCACTCACTATTGAGTGAGAAATCGGTCCAGCGCTGGACCGACCATAGAAAAATATTTTGTTCAAGATTGTGACTCTTGTTATTTCTTACTCTATGATTAAACTCACTAAAAGGGTACTGAGTTTTTGATCAAATAAAGTTTAGTTTGGTTTTTCGGTGAACGTGCTTATTGCTGTTTCTCTCTATCGTTAAAGGAGCTATAGGGCAGCTGCCATCTTCCTCAAATAAAGTGGGCACAGATGGTTTGGCAATTTGGCTCGTTTTTCTGGTAGTATAATTTTCTTCCTGAGCTTCCCTTCTATAGGACGTTCCTTTTCTTTTTAGCTACTTACCCCCGTCGTTCTCTTCCTCTCGCAAACTCCTTCCTTTTAATGCCTGTGGTTTATCGATTTTATCATTTCGCCAACTTGCTTCGCCTCATGATATTCCCAAAAATGAATTTTGCCGCATTGCGTTAGTTTTCGTTTTCATTGAGGGTGAAGGATTTGTGTTTTTATTATTCTGCTCTTATAAATTGTTGTAGTTTCTGGTTGGTGTTTTTGTTGTTGTTGATTTGGCGCTGTGCTTTATTGCATGAAATTTTAGGTTTTCTTGGATTCATTTTAATTTTTTTGCTGTTTTGCTCTTAGTAAAATTGTTTCTTATTTAGGCATTTTTATATGCATTATATATATTATATATATTATATATCGATGTATGGAGTCATTGGTGGTGGAGTCATTGGTTAGGGTTTGAATGAATTCAGACAGTTAAAAAATGAAATATATATCTTCCTTTCGTAGGAGCTGGATAATTTGGCTGATATCGATTGAGGGGAGAAGAATTCTGTTACAAACACTACTTCTCTGTTCCCTCATCGAGAGGTGTGTGTATGTGCGTATGTGTGGTGTATGCGTGTATAAACTTTGTGAGGAGGGCTCAATATTTCTACATCGTTGATTATATTCGTATTATGGTTAATAATTTTATTATATTCCTGAGAATTGATTTTCACTCTAAGAAAAACAAGTATGAATCCTAATTTCGGGCTGGCAGAGGCTTATATACCCTATATCCACAGTTAAAATTTGTAGTGGGATTTTAATATTCAGTGAGTGGTGGACATTAAAACACTTGTGTTAATTTAGATCTGTTAACTCATCCTCAACACACATGGCATAGTATAATAGTAGGCGTTCGACGCCTGTCTTATAATACCCAAAACGGATTTAATAGAAGGAGGATTTAATATGCGAAACACTGTCGTCTTCGTCATAAAATTTTACCTTCGAGATCTCGTCAGGTAAAAAATAAGAAAAAGGAAAAAATAAGGCTTTTCAATTTTGAACCGAATTCGTTGGGCCGATTCCGTTTATGTACAACAATATATAGTTTATAATACCAGGAATATTCGGGCTTAATTTCATGACAATGACTCCATTTATTCTCCTGTAATGCTGTCTTCTTTATAATTGTGATTATGGTTGGCGGTTTAGCCCATTTCTTTCACAATAATTTAATATTCATCATTCAGTTCGCGCATAATAATTTTATCGTTCAATACTCGCTACAGACGTTGAAGGTGAAATACACATATGGATATATTCATATTATACATCGGAATTAGGCGTGGTTGTCATCCGATTTCACCCCTTTCAACTCCTTCAACAACTTATCATAATAAGGAATACTTACGACAAATTTCATGAGAATATTTCTTTTCGTTCTCTTACAATCGTGATTTTAACAAATAGACAGTCCGTCCGGACTGACAGACATGTTATGTACATGACTAATCAGTCGGGCACTCAGAAGGTGATTTTGAGCCAGAACATATGTACCTTTCCGAACCTGCTACACCTCCTTTAATGCGTTACAAATGAAGGAATAAAATTAATATTTCTTTCACCCTTTGGGCGTATTGTATAAAGAGAAGCAACTTTTAAATGTTGGGTGTTTTCTGCTTCAAAATACGCTACTGTTTTGTTTTGGTATTTTATTAAAAATGAAATAATCAAATAATGAATATCATGTGGGCAATGTGTCCTGCAACTCGGTCGCTAATTTTTCGCAACTGACTAACTTTTGTAACTTAATATTTTGTCTTCATTTTACTTGCAGTGAATGTTAGGAGGAGGAGGAGGTGGGGTGGTGTGGCGGTAGGACCGTTAAATGATTAATGCATATGCTTATTTCTTGTGGGGCATCTAAAACTTCTCTGTTTTCTCTGAAATATTTATTAATTCAAGGAATAAGTTAATAAAATCAATTTTAAACAAGTAAAAAAGCTTACTTCCGCCTAGATGAGGCTTATATAGTCTACACCAATATCAGGAATTCGTGGTTTGATCCTAATAATCAGTGGGTGGTTCACTCCCATTTTTGTGGTATTCTAAATTGTGAGAGGTTATTCTGGATATGAGATTATATCCTTAAAACTGTTCTATAAATTGGGGAAGCCTGATGTAGTCGCGTAAATTTTAGGGGTTTTCTCTAAATGTAGGCGTGGCAGCGAGACTATTTTTAAGACGATTGGTAACCTTATCGGTTACTCTGCAATAATGATTCCTCCTGCTTCCAGGAGGCGGGCGGCGTATATTTCCCCAGGAGATGACTCTTTCTCGGAAGTTTATTATGGAAATATAAAATCAGCTTTCTATCCGCTCTAGAGATTGAGAAATAATGCGCTAAACATTAATGAAGTGATACTATTCAATCCCAAAGAAACTTTTATAACAAAGACAATTCGAGTTAAATTTCATGTCGATAGCTCTTTCCGTTTGACTGTAATAGTGATTTCCACAGACAGTTACACACTTAGACGGGCGGGTGGACATTTCTATAAGAACTCAGGAGTCGATCCTTAGCGCGTATGTATATATTTTATATACCTACCACGCTTCATTTAATGCGCTATAAAAGAAAGCACAAAGTGAAAATGCCCTTTCTTTTTGGGAAAAAGAAATTAATTTTATATTATTTAAAACTCAATTTTAATAAATCGATTTGTCACTAATTATTTTCCATTAAGATAGATTTTAAAACTATAGCAAATTAATTAAAATACTTTATAATATATTATATTTAAATATAATTAATGCTTAATTTGTTTTTGAATTTTAATTATATAATTTTAATGCTTTATTTAAGGTACTTTAAATATTTAAAAGTAGGTTGAAGCATTTTTTGGAAGATCGTTAACTGTATTGAATGAAAGTGGTGAAAATAAAATGATTTATTTTATGATATTTTAAATTATAGAAAAATGGAAAGTTTTAGTCAAAAAAAAAAAAAAAAAAAAAACTAAAAAAGAAAATAGCTTAAAGGAAAAATAGTTGAATATTGTTTATATTTACTCTGAAATTAATAAAGAAATTTCAAATATTTTCCACATGTAAATTAAATTAATGATAAATGACGTTAAGCTATATTTAGAAATTTACAAAGAAAATAATGAAAAACTTAAAAAATTTGAGAAAATGAAAAACAAACAGCAATAACAATCATAATACGACACACAATGCAAAAAAAATTAATGAATAAAAAATGAAAAGATGTTCAAAGCGTCTATGATATTGTATTGTTTATGAATGTGGTATAAACAATGAAATACATTCTTAAATACACATGCACAATCACACATGTACACACACCACGCGTACACACCACATGCACACGCCATGCACACACACGTTCACAGGGTGTGTGCCAAGATCAGTTAACAAAATCAAATCTGTTGGTCCGTTGGTGCGTTTACACATTCCATTAGTTTATTT
Organism: Physocephala rufipes; assembly: GCA_963966595.1. Taxonomy (NCBI): domain Eukaryota; kingdom Metazoa; phylum Arthropoda; class Insecta; order Diptera; family Conopidae; genus Physocephala; species Physocephala rufipes. The sequence continues at coordinate 24,412,464 of OZ016502.1, forward strand.
CTTGAAGTATGCGTAAAAGGTTTCATGCATGACATATCAGGGATCATATACGACATTTCACCGATAGTGTCATATGCCATTTCTGACACATTAATGTGAGGATACGTTAAGAAAGTGATCGTAGTAAATAACCGCATATAGATATTCCTTGATTATTTATAAAGATTGATTGAAATTTACTAATTTTGAATAAAACTATTAAAAATTTTGAATAAATTTTATTTAAATTAAAAAATTTAAACTAATTTTGAATAAATTTTTTCTAATTTTGTTTAGTCATAATATTTCTATTAATTCCTATAAATATATTTTCAAAAAATTTAAATGAGTTTTATTAATTGAAATCTTTTTTATTTAACTAAATTTTTTTTGTTAGCTTTATTTCCTTTCTCTATTTTTATGTTCTATATTTATTAAAAATATTTTTCGTTTTATTTATTTTATTTAATTTAGTTAAAAATTGAAATAAATCAATATGTTTTGAATTTATTTTATAATTTTCGGTGTATTTATTTTTATTTTGTTTTATTTCATTTTTCCTACATGTAATTTTTTTACTTGGCTTTTAACTTCTAAAAATTATAATTATGCAAACAAAATAATAGCAATAACTTTTCAGAAGTTACTTCACTCACGTTTCTTGCACGATTTGTCATGAATGGTGCTTGCGCTTGGTCGTTGGGCCGAATGTTTTGATGGAAGCAGTCTGGCCGAGAACTGTAGAAGAAATGTTTTTGTTATTCAAGGCTTAAAAGTGGGAAAAGGTGGCAAGATAGGGAAAATGGGTGGGGATGGTTTGAGAAGGGAGAGAGAGGGAGAGTACTGCAGAGATCATCAAAATATATAAGAAGAGAAGAAAACAATCAGAAATCGACGAAAGGAAAGAAAGAAAGAAAACGCAACGAAAATACTTTGCTTTTGCAGCAAAGTCACACAGAAAATAAGTTTTTCTACGAAACAATGAAAATAATTGTGGATGTTTAAAGACTTCTGCCATGAATACACATGAAAAAATTTATAATTACCTTAATACGTTGTTCTTCGGTTTGTTAATTTTAAAAAACGTCGATGATTATTATAATGATCATGGTAAATAATATCGAGACAATATTCGTTATCTCTCCATGGTAGAATTCGCGTAAAGAAAGGGGACCATTAGGTGGTTTCTTTTTTAAAAAGAGGTGAAAACGTTCCTCAGTATTTCCGAATGTTTTTTTTATTACAAAACGTAAAGCGCTTTGCAATTAACGTAATTAATAATGAATGTGGACACAGTGGTTTTCTTTATGGTTGACCATTTACAGCGATTCAGCCTTTATTCAAGGATAAGTGCGAATAACATTCAGTTGATATAATTGAATATTTTTTTGAATTGATGATGTAGAATCGATTCTGTCAAAATATTGCACGAAAAAGAGTGATAAAACTGTATCGAATCGCATTAGAGACATGCTCGATTTAATAATAAATCTACTTATATGAGATTTACATTCGATTTCCCTTTATTTATGAAGTTCTTGTTAATTAATTATAAATATTCTCACTAATGAAGCCCGACACTATTCTAGAGTCTATTCCATCCATATCAAGGAAATGTCTGTCAGAATGATGACGAGCGTTGTCTTGCTGTCTTCTTTCGCTGAGAACTAACTTCTTATCGGTGGGTACGTCCAGACATTGCCAAGAGAGAAGTTTCAGAAACGCCAAAGGGGAGATAGTTTTATTTTTTAATTCAGTATAGAAGATACCATGCATGAAGTCATTTATCTAGACAATCAGCTCGTTGTCGTCAGTGGAATTGAGTTGATGTTGAGATTTTTTCTTCTTGAATTAATTGCTGGACTCCTTCATTTGAAGTTTGCATGTAAATTGCTTTTTTAAAATTACGTGTCTTCTTTCTTTTCTTTTCACTTTTGTTTCTTTTAAAATGCAAGGCATAAAGACAATGGCGTAGTGATTTTTTCTTTAGTAGACTAACGAATTTATGTGAACTAAGAAAATTCGAATATAACCGGTGGAAAGATATTAATCGACGGAAATTGATATTTTTTTAGAAAATTTAAAATTTTTTCCATTAAATTGTACTCCAACCGGCCGATTGATAAATACGCCACTGGATATACACGATTCACTGCTGCATACAATCGGAAGTATTTATCGAGTTCTTTTTTTAATCTTGTTGGTTTTTAATAAAATTGCTTACTTCCTTTGCATTAAAGGAAGTCGTGGTTTTGAATCGATTTGTGCAGGAGACTAATAATGACCTTAAAATTTCAGATAAGTTAAATTTCTTGTAAGTATAAAATTAATAATATACAATTATTACTTATACGTAAGTGTGATTATACATTTTTTCAAGAGGTTTATAAATTTGTTTTGAAAGAATGAATTATAGAAGAATTTTCCTCTTCAAATGGAAAAGAATATTCGTGGTCATTTGACATTTACAGGGTGATTAAGAATGTATTTTCTTGTGAAATACGAGTGAAATAAGTAGAAGAGGTTTTTAAACAGGAAAATTGTATAGAAGTGATTTTTAAAAAGTTGATTTCTTATACAGATTGTTCTATCCATATGAAACTCACAAATTGTTTGGGACCCTTAAACTCAATCTAGATAGGATAAAATTAATTCGAGGAGTGTCAAAGGCTTAACTTTTCATCTCTGATTTAAAGAATTCGCAAGAAACGTAACCTCCAATAATTCAAAAATCAAACGAATTGGTTTTTGAGTTATTCATCAAACTGGTTTATTAACCGAAGAAATCAATTTACGCAGTTCTTGAGTCGTTAATTGAAGAAAGTCTCTCCTAGATAAACATTTAAGAACGCGGAATACGTTGATTTTCAGTGTAAAACTTTCTGCTCAGTATTCTTCTGCTCAGACCGCACGATATAATCAACACATTTTTTATAGAAAATATTGCCATCAATTTTTCCTTCAGAGAAAATGAGTATACGGAAAACTTTAGAAGATCTTGCACAAAAATACATCTATGTAGAAGTTACCTTAGTTTTTCTCGTAAATGTTATATATTATATTTTGCTTTTTGATATTTTTGATTAGAATATATTTAACAAAAAATTTGTCATTACTTAAATGCTTGCTTAAATCAGTAAGGTTCTTCATTAGTCTTTAAAATATGTTTGCGGTCCTTGATTTTTCCATTTTAAACCTTCATTAATTTCTCACTCTTTTGTTGGAAACGGATAAGCTTTTCATTCATACTTTATCATTGAGGTTTTGATTAGAATCCTTTTGAATGCTTTTAATTTTTATAAAAGTTTTCTCCTTCTAGGATAGAACCTTGAAGTAACGCCATGTGCGCACGATGTTATTTGGCTTAAGTCTCGGCAGGAATTTCAATTTATTTGAATTTTTTTTCGTTTATTCTTTTTTATTCTGACTGCACGATTACCGGATGAAAATAATCGTATGAATTCTTACTCATGCTGGTTACCAAGGATGTTTCTGGCATTTTTACAGGCACACCTATTTTATGTTGACATAATTCATTGTTTGCTAAGCTGCTGGTTGACAAACATCAAGACCACATCGAGAATTTTTTTGGTTTTGGTATTTGGTTTTGGTATTATTTGGTTTTTATTAATGTTTCTGTATTGTATTCAGGGAGTGTTTTAAATTGCGTTACTCTTCTCTTGCTCTTTGTTAGCGCTCCCAGAATCAGCTATAATTATTAATGAAAGTCACAGGGTTTGCCTACAAAATATGGCAACATCGACAGGCAGCCCTCGAAAGACCGAAGAGTCGGCAAACTATCAAGTTTCTTGTTTTATTATAATGAAAGATTGATGTCATGACTTTAGCCTTTCTCTCTCCCCTTCCCCATCTCTCTCCTATCTCTCTCCATCTTTCTCTCTCCCTTCTCTCTCTCTCTTATCCAACCCTTTGTCTTCTAAGCACTTTAATAGAATTCGAAAATCATCAGGAGTGTTTATAAAACTTTTAAGGAAAGAATTTAATAAAAGCGTTATGAGATTGTATTGTGTGCTGTTACGTCCGGAAGTAGTCGGTATGTATGTGTGTATTGTGAGAATATGTGTATGTATGTGCAAACATGTGAGAATACTTTGAAAGAAAATTATAGATAAGCTTTGTTTATGTTGAGAAAACTGTGCAAAGACAGCTTAAAGTAACTTATAGTTGAATAAAAAGGTCATGATGGATAGCACTCACTGGATGGAGTAGATGGTTGGATGGACTTAGCTAAGTCTTGATGATGTACTTTTCTTTATATAAATGAATTGCCACTAAATTGCTAGTGTTCTGATTTATGCCCCAGCATGTTTTTAATTTGAAAGAAGAATTCTCAAGCTGGTAAATATTATTTACAACAATTTTTTCTAATTTAACCTTTACGACGGACGTTCAATGTATTCTCGGTATTGGTGTGCGCAAGCAATCAAAAACAATCCTCCTTTTTGTTAGAAAATGATCATTTATTGTCGCCTGGATTTCTTTGTGATCGTCAAATCGATTCGCATGTACGTTTTCATTCAAATTTCGAAGCAGAAAGTTGCGGTCAGTTTATCACAAAATCTGACAGTTACTCATAAACCTTTAAAGCTCCTTGATTCTAACAGGGTGTGATGTCGAATTTATTACAGGGTGAGATTGAGGGGAGGGGCACAGATTAGGGCTAATATAGGCCTAAATATTTTCAAAAGTGATTTTAATTTATTTGTTATTAATAATTTGTTAAATATTTTTTGCGATTTGAAAATCTCATGAATATTTATTTTGTTTAGAGATTTATAATAATTAAAGAAAATGTTATCAAACTGAAAACTAAAAAATAGCGAATAAATGAAATTTCAGACAAAGCTCGAAATACAATTTTAATTAAAAAATTCAAATGGAAATTCAAATGAAAGTTTAATTAAAAATATTCTATATTTCTTTAGTTTAGTATTTTAGTATTGGAAGTACCGTTACATACTGAACGGCCTTCGGTATTCGCTGAAGAACAAAGACTACGGTAATTTTGTGGAGGCGGTGGCGAAATTCACTAATTAGAATTTTTTTTAGAAATCGCTTACTTTCTGCATTCGAGGAGAAATTGCAAGGAAACTGTGTCAAGTGATAGATGAGTAATAGTCTAAATTTATATCAAACCCGAAAGAAAAACGTTTGCGCTTTACGGTGATTATGCTTTTAGGAATAGATTGCACATAATATAGGATTAAACTCCAACAAATATTAAAAAAAAATTAAAAAAATTAAAAAAAATTAAATAAATTATTTCCAAATAAGAATTCAGAATTTGAATTTGATTTTTAAAAAACTTTCGAATATATTTGTGATACTTGGGATTAGAATTTTTATTTTATTGTATGCTTCACTTATTGAATTTGTTTATTTACATTTTTTCTTGTATTTTTGAAGAAAATATTTGGTAAAAATTGTGTCGAAATTATTGATAAATTTTCTCTTTGCGTTCATTTTAAAACAATGTGAAATAATATTAATATAAATGAATTTAGATCACCTTCAGTTTTGGCAAAATTCCAGTTTACTTTTATATACAGGGTCTATATACAGGGTCAACTTTCTTATGAGGCAATTGATTATTAGGCATGGCAGTTGTATTGTGACATAAAGTAATATATTTTATAAGAAATTTTTTATAGGAAATTTATATAAAACGAGTGACTGTTTCAAAACAGTTATAATCGCAATATACAATAAGCACCCTGTATATATATGAATTATACATACACACATCTTTAATGCAAAATGATGTTCACCATCATATATATTAATATTTGGATCTAAGCCAACTTGTTTGGTAAATTTATGCAAACATTTTTGTATATTGATTAATATGTTCCCAATGTTGTTCAGACAGAAATATTTCACGCTCAGACTATTAATATTTAATTTCATACAAATGTAAACAACGTAATAATCATGTAAATATTGATTTTATTAATACTCGTTAAGCTTTCGCTCCAGGGAAATAGCTTACATAAAACTTTCGGAATATTTTTAATATTTTTGTTACGAATTAAAAACGTTCTATGGGTTTCGTAGATTTAGTTTCAAAAGGGGTTGCGGTGTTACATAAATGATATTTGCTTTTTATAAATATTAATTTCAGCGTACGAAATGATTGAGAATGAAAAAAGATACATAAGGTTGAAACCGCACCGAATAAGACGAAATCGAGCCCGACTCATGGAATCGAATGAAACAGCACAAATGCATTGTTTAATTTTATTTGATCTATGGCTGTTGATAATGCATGCCATTGTATTTAGTCAACCCACACCAGTTGCCAAAAGTTGGTTTTGAAATGACACTGCTGCCGATAACGGTATGCTATCTTATGGTGTGACGAAAAATGCGTGAGACGAAACATAAAGCAGGAAAACGGATAACATGATTCGTTGTCAATGGCCAATCAGTTGCTTTTCTAAAACAACATTTCAATATGGTTATTTTTGATTGGAGGGAGACCGCACGAAAATGTGTAAATCTGCAAAAATATTAAAGGCAGAGCTCGTCCATAAAAACCAAAATACGAAATAACATTTCAGGTCGTGAATTCAGTTTCGTTTTATGCCAGCACACACCAAATGCAACAAAAAAGTTTTGCTTTGCTTCATAGTGTTTTGTATGGTTTGTGCTGGAATAAACAAATCCTCTTAGTCTGTGTATTAAAAATGTTTTGTCTGATTTGATATGGTTCGAGACTGAAATAGATAAAACGAAACGCATTTCACCAGTCTTAGAATAAGGTGTTTACCAGCCTGAGAATAACGAGATTTACCCCTATTATTCCTCATTAATCGAGACGAAATTTCGGGTAATAATCAAAGTCCCGAGAAGTTTCGTTGGTGCACATGAGCCCCAATCATTCGACAGTCTGTCCGCTTTAATCACCAAATACCATGCTTATAGTGCTGGTGATAACCATAACGTTTTAAATAATTAATTTCACAAACAATTTAAGGGATAGCCAGTAGAGATTAGCAGAAGTTTATTTATGTTTAATTCGTTCAGGCGACACAGTTCCGATTTCCGGTAATATAATTTTTATAAAGATAAGACTTAAAATAGCGTGAGAACGGCGATAACTTCTAGAAATGTTTTGTTGTGTCAAAAATATATGAAGCCTAAAATATTGCTTTTCTTATTGATAATAATGATGTTGTGTTGTTGCTTCTTATCAAACATCGAGTCAAATATCAAGCATGAAGAAAAACAATTTTAAGTAGTTTTATTTTAATACGAATATTTAGAGGAAGATGAATCTAAATTGATATGGAAAAGACTTTTTGTGTAACGTTATATTGTCTCAAAAGGGACAATATGGAAATAAAAATCCAGCATTTATTAAAGCCGAATTTCTGAATCTAAATTTCAATTAAAATTAGGTCTGTTCCTTTTTTTGTAAAATACATTTTTATATTTATTTAGATAGATTCTGCATCCTCTTCTTCTTTAGCGCAATCAGTTGATTGTAATGGTTACACTAATGACTGACTGTCCTACATTTTCAATGATAATTTCTCTTAAAAAGATTCGCAATTAAGCATCCATTTTCTTCCCTTCGAAGCAACTTCAGAAGTGCTTGCGCTTCCCTTGCAAGAAAGAAGGATAAGCGGAATAAATAGAAGGAGTTGAATTGGAAGATGGTAGCAAAGCGAGCAAGAGAGGAGGGAGGTATGATTGCTTGGTAGAGCAATCACCAAAATGCCGAGGGCGGATACTGCATTACAATTTAATTTCCTTGTTAAAAAAACGAAAAAAAAATTTGAAAAAAATTTTAGAAAAGTCACGGAGCCAGTCCTAAAGGAGCCAGTTATCCAACCAACCAGCCAGATAAGAGGGTGTTGATTTCATGCATACAGACATACACCCACACCAACTCACACCCACATACATACCAATACACTCTTATTTCGTACTTCCGAAGTTAAATTATTGGAAAAGAGGATAAACGTGATAAAAATTGTCAACAATAAGGCTTATCCTGGATAATTTATCGATAGCTCTTGAAACTCATCATCAATATTATTTTACTGGGATGACATTATTATTGTTATAATCATTATCATTATTATCATTATCATTACCATCCGCTTTATCATTCAATTCAACACCACCATAATTATTGTCTTTATCGTAATTATCATTACCATCCAATCGGTGCATTGTTTTCGTGTTTACCGTTCGGTATCGTTTTTACCGGAAAATGACATGCTGTTTCTAACGTTCTTTTTGAACCATTCTTTCGATTCTTTCAATTGTTTTTCTTTTCAATTGCTCTATTTGTTATTCGTTTTATATCGTATATATATAAAAAGTTATATATTTCTTCGTTTTTTTGCATGCATAATATCAGCCAGACTCAATTACATCTCGGTATGTAATCAGCACCAAGGCACTGATGACGTTAGTTCGTTGGTCCAACTATGGCTGGCTGGTCGGCTGGTCGGCTGGTTGACGGTTCGGTTGGTCGGTTGGTTGGTTGGAATTGACTTTGCCAATACCAACGATGTGATATATATGTTCTTTTTTTCTTTCTATTTAGAGTTTATTCAACTTAATTTGTGGCAACGTGCCATTATGCAGATTTATTCTACTCATTGCAAGACCATTAACAGCTTCAACGTCATCATTGTCATCGTCACCATTACTCTCGACTTCTTGACTTCGGCATCAGAACAAATCGGCGCGAATGACTTTTTTTAAGCGATGAAAAGAGGGAGGGGAGGGGTGGGAGGCAGGAGTTTCAAAAGAATGGATCCTTTGGAGAGAAAAATCTAGAAAGTCTAGATGCTGATCGTTATTTTAGTTTCATTGAAAAACAGAAAAAAGTCCGTATACGATTTTTAAGGTTAGGAAAACATAATTAAAAATGAATACAAACAACAACAACAATAAGCACAAATTTAGGAAAGAATTAGAACAACTTGTGAGTGTAAATATTTAGTCTGCCATTGCCGAGATTGTTGCCATAATACGTTTTTGTTCTCGTTCTTGTTCTTGTTCTTGTTCTTGTTCTTGTTCCATATGTTTGCGAGTAGTTTTATTCTCTGAAGATTGTTTTATGCTTTCTTTATTCCTTTCTATATCAAGCAAATATTATCTTTATCATAAGCATCAGCATCAACACCAACAATGTGATTATCATCGATGTAAACGACTCATATTCTTATTTTTAGATATAAATATTTTCCCCCTTAAAGTATGAAAATGTTTCGACTGAAGCAGTGGAAAAGGAACCCATGACTCCAAATGCATTCGTGCATTAGCTTAATCGAGTGAAGGGGAAGTAATTATTTTTGGGGTCATTTTAGAAGAGATGTATAAATTAATAATTGAAGAAATTAGTTTATGATTTGTAGCACAATAGTTTAAAACTATAAATAAAAGGGTAAACTAGAGTGCGTGACTAAGTTCTCGTCATTTCCTTGTAATTAATTAAATTAATTTTAATTTAAACAAGCTTATCAACCAACAATTTTTTTATATAAACCTTTTTTAAAATGATATTAATTCGTGAATGGATGGAAAAGGTTCTTACTAAAAAGCCCTTTCGTGCTGGAAAGTGACAAACGACAACATATACGCAATTAATAAAAATTTATTACGAACTTTTTTTAAGACTCGATGCATTTTTAAGCCAAATATTTTTGATTTTTCGAAAAGATTTTTTAAATCAAATATAATTCTTTTGTATTTCCTATCCCGGATTGTCTGTGGGTTTAACTTGCTTTAACTTGCTTTGCCACCCAGTTCTGAATTATGGCTCAAATCTCAAGCCTCTGCTCATCGCGAAACTTGTTTAAAATTAATTTTGAAATATGTAACGAACATTTTGAAAGGCATCAAATTTCTGCCCTCATAGTGGGCGTGGCTTGTTAGTTTCTGATTTTAGTTTTATTGTCATCCAGTTCCAAGCTTGCTTCAGGGTGTGCGATTATAGTTCATAAATTATATTGCATTGCCAGCCAGTCGCAAGTTACAGTTTAAGCTTCCGACCTCTAGCTTACGGGAAGTTGGTTTAAAATTAATTTCTAATTTTGCAGCGAATGTTTTGGTAGGGAGAAACATTTCCTACTTTAATGCTTTAAAAATGTATTTCACAATTTAAGGAAAATAAAAGAGAGGAACAAAATTTCCTGCGCCCAAGCGGGCGTGGGTAATTAGTTAATGCTTATTATAGTAATCTCATCCACTATGACTAAAATTTTCAGTTCGGGTCGTCAGGAATTTCGTTTAAAGCAATTTCCAAATTTGTACCAAAGGCGAAGAAGAGTTGTTAGGCTGCTTAGTGTTAGTGCCTATCAGTGCATTGTCATCTATTTCTGAGCCTCGGCTAAAACTTAAGTCAAGTCAAGTCAAGTTAAGTGTCTAACTTATCGGGAAGCCAGTTTCAAATTAATTTAAAACTTTGCACCGACAAAGACTCGCGTCTCGTGCCTTGGGGTTGATGGAGGTTTTGTTTCAAAATTGAGGCCTCTAGCTTGCCTGAAGTTAATCTAAAACTACTATGAAATTGATTGGAATGAAAGCAACCTAATAAAAGCGTTTCAAAAAAAAAAATACAAACAGGGATGGGGTTTTTAATTTAATTTTTAATTCTGCACAGTTATATGGTCTAGATTACTGCCAAGTAGATGTTCAAGAATTGCAGACTCCCTTCAAGCCGTCTTCGATACTTTTTTGGGCGCCAACTTGCTTCCTATCTTTAGGGCAGGAATATTTTCAAAACATTGAAATCCAGTCTCTGTTGGTTATAAAGTGACATGAGAATTATTTATCCTGCACTAACTGCAGTCTGATTTGGAAGTCGGACTGTTACAGAATACCTTCCGGAAGAAGCAGAAATGGTTAGTTGATTCGAAATTCGACAAAGAAAACGATGAGAACTTATTCACACACTTAATGGATGGCTTCTATAAAGGACTGCAAAAGTCTAGGCAAAACTTAATCGTATAGGTAGATATATTCGTAATGATAATTATTAGTATATTATTGATAGATAAATACTTGTACGTTAGTCAAAATTTGTATCACTTTAAATTGTTTACTTTCATCAAGTTTTTATTAAAATACTATTTACATGCGCGATACTTGATAATTTAATCTGAATAATTAACTGCAGGTCAGAACATAAAAGAATATATTATTCATATAAATCTAACAGTTTTATATAATTAAAAGCAGCCAACATTAAACCAGAAACATTTTCGCCACAAGCTAAAATCCGCCGTATGTAAACCCACTTCTTTATAAAAACTGCTTAAGTTGATTTTCAAATATTTATTTTATTTGAAAAAAACAATTATTTTCATGAATTTTGTGCAATTTTTTTCTTACATTCGATATTTTTATTTGCGCTTTCTTTATTGAACGTCATCATCATCATCATTTATATGTTTAACATTTGATTAATAATTGCGAATGAGCCAATCTTTCTTAAGTACGTATTCTTTAATTTACAATAACGATCCTCCCCCTTTTTATTCCTTCAATAAATCTCTTGTTTCCTGCTCTTTCTGTGAACTCTCTTCTTATTGTGTGGTTATGGTTTTGTGAGACGAACAGAAAGAAAAACACGCATGTGTAAGAACGCTAAGTTCCGTCTGGACGAAGCTTATATACGCTACGCGCGTATTACAGATTTAAAGCTTGGCAGCATTGGTAGGCACACGCCCATTTTAATATTACATTTCAATTTTCTTGATTCATTTATATCTGTTTAATCGTTTTAATCACAATTTTTCGCAAAAAAGTTCGCATATGGTGAGTAACAGAGTGGGCGTGCCTCATAAATTTCTACAGAGAAATTCAATTTCCGTTGGTGAGTGAGAGTATATTCGTACTAGGTATCAGAATCGGGGAAGGCTCGCATGTGATTTCGCCTATTTTCAATACTAAACAGTTTATAATAATAAGAATAATTTTGCCAAATTTCACGAGAATTTCTAATTTCATTCTCCCATAGTCGTGATTTCTATCAGATCTATCAGACAGACAGACAAACAGATTGATAGATAGATAGATAGATAGATAGATATATAGACCGAAAGATAGATGAATGGACATAGCTAAATTGAATTCTAAACCATAATATATACCTTTCCACACCCTCACCCCTCGTTGAAAGTGTTCCAAACCACAGAAAAATATAATACACCCTAACTCTCTGGGGTGTACGAGTAGGGTATAAAAATTAGTTAATTTAAACTCAAGAAGAACAATTGACCCAGTCTATATAAATAGCACTGACGTACCATATGATTTGTCCAGCTTTATAAAATGAACAAGTATAATGATTTTTATAAACGATAGCCACGAATACACGAAGCGGAGGAGGGAGAGGAAGGGTACCATTCCATAAAATATTTACCCCTTATACGATTTTTGAATAGATATGCTTTCCTCTGTCGAAGAAAAACGAAAAAATTATGATGTTTTATGATGTCACGAATTGAATTCCAGAAAATAATTAAGACCTTGAAGAGTAATTTATGTTTATTTTCTGCTACTTGGTTTTGTAAATTGTTAAAATTTTATTTATGCTGATAACATTTCCGATGACAGAATCACTGCGCGCAACCAAGGAGCAACCGATTGTTTTACTCAGTCGTTGACCCTCAAGCCCGTGCAGAAGAATTTTTCGTCTTTTCCTCTTTTGGTTGAGTTTTGACGATTTTCTTGATTTCATATTTATTGTTTCCATATGTCGTACCGTCATTTTAATCCGCCATTTCTCTATCTGGTGGCTTCCCTTCTCGTCACTTCTCATATTTTGAATTCTTATCACTATCGTATTTCTGATTTTACACGATTTATTTAGCTATTTGTGATTGATTCTAATTGATAAATCATACAATTCCATAAATGGCTGATTCCAAAAATGTAACCTCCTTTCATTTGAACCTTCTTCATTTATTCCTCTCTAATTTATTCACATCTATTAAAACTTACTTGCCTTCATTGTCAAATGTTGTTGATTTTATTTTTAAAAACTCATTATGAAATCTTCTTCATTCTGATGTTTTTATTTGACTCGTATTGCAATAGAATTAATCACAGTAATCACAACAGATGCTCAAAGCGATTCGCTTTATGTAATATCTGCTAATTAATTCATTTATGTTGTTGTTTCCATTGCCATTGTAGTTGTTGTTATTATTATTGTTGCTGTTGTTGTTGTTGACATGGCTGACGTAGCTCCAGCTAACTGGCTATCATAGTTTCCATTGTTGTCATCGTTCTTGTCATAATCGCACATACAATTTCTAATTATTAAGTGGTCATACTTGGATAATGAGCACAAGTCCATTTATTGTTGAATATTAATAAACGTTTTAATTTTAAAATTGAAAAGAATTAAGGTCGCGCTGGCTGAAACCATGCATTCATAAAAAGAAAAATGAAATTTTTGAAAGTTTAAAAGATTTTTTTAAAAATGTACAAATTATTTACCGGATTAAAAGACTTCTTTACCGTTAAAAATTTATGATTTATGTAGGACATAGGCAGAGAGGACAAAGCGAATATCAGTTACCTTTTTCCACTCGTAGTTAAATAACACAAATAACTACCATAATTAATAGATTTGTTGAAATGAGAAAAAATTCAAATTAAAAAATCATTAAAGCATGGCTTCATTTATTTACTCGGTGGTAGTTCAACAATTTGCGGTTAACCTTAATTTCGCGGTTTAATTCTTTATTATGAATTTCCTGATACATACTCAGTCCTTAAAAAAATATTCAAGAACATTCTTTTAAAAATCTTCAACTACATAATGCATTTTGTTGATTCCTATTTTTGGTTTAGAAGATAAATCAGACTGGAAGAGAGTAATATCTAAGCAATGAATCAACTCGATATTTAAGAAATTAATTTCATATTAAACATTTTTATAAATACTTTCTTGTTTTTTTTATTCATTTTACTTAGATTTATCACGTAATAGATTCTGCGAATTACCGGAAGAGATAACCACGTTCTCATTCCTGGAGACGTTATTGTTATATCACAATACTATAAGAAATATATCGGAATCGGTGAAACATTTAACATCTTTAACATATTTGGATTTGCGTAGCAATCAATTATCATTATTGCCACGTGAAATTTGCTTCCTGCCACTACAAGTGCTATTGGTTTCCAATAATCGATTGAGTGCTTTACCCGATGAATTGGGACGAATGGATAGGTTGACCGATTTGGATGTCGCATATAATCAGCTTACCGCATTGCCAGCACGTATCGGGGAATTGCGTTCGTTACGCTCGTTATCGTTACGCAGCAATCAATTAATGTATTTGCCCAGAGGTCGGTTACTCACAACAATTTATACAAAGCGCTTTAGTAATTTATTGCATGTAATTGTTTATTTAGAACTCACTTGTTTGACGTTGGTCTCATTGGATGTTAGCAATAACCGCATATCTAGTCTACCTCTGGAGATACGCCAGATGACCACATTAGTCGAATTCAATTTGGAAAATAATCCCTTAACATCGCCGCCAGCAAGCGTAAGTTTTAGAACAAATGAATTCCGTGATGAAATTAATTCTACATCCTTATTTCCTTCCATTCTTTTTCACTTCATCCGATTTAGCTTTGTGTGCGCGGTCTGGTGCATGTTTTTAAATTTCTTGAAACTCAAGCGACCAAAGATGAAAAAGGTTCACGCACAGGCGGTAATTATGATGGCTATACGACCTTGCGTCGCGCACCGCGTCATAATTCCAGTGGAAATGTATTGGAAACGAATCGTGTACCGCGTCATAATGTTGACTCGGGCTATAGTACTTGTGATGGTATCGATAAACGTTGGTCACACGATATGCCCAGCGGTAAACCGAAAAGTGTTTCACCTGTACGCAAAACTTCATTAACACCACCTTCGACATTCAGTGTGGCCCTTTTGGACGCTTCATTATCCTCAAGCACGAGTACTATAGTCGATGAGCCGTTATCGACTAGTTCGACCACAACCACTGCTGCTGCTGTGGTGAAACCCTTAATGACAAACGATAACGATTTATCATCACACTCGCCAAGTCATCAGGTTCAATCCAGTCAGCCATTGCACCAACACATCAATTATTCGAACTCAAACAATTCGAGCAGTAGTAGTGCTTCACCCGATCATGAGGAACCGAATGCAATGGAACAATCGGAATTATTGAATCACCACGGGAACAGTAAATCTGATGAAAAATTAAGCGCAGATTTAGGCAGTATTCAAACTTACAGGTTGGATAAATTGGAAATAATTCTGATATATATTTTTGAATATGTCTATAAATCTCTCCTCTTGTGCTCCCCTTCTTTTTGTGTAGGGAATATAAAGAAGCTTTGAAACAGCAGCGCAATCTGGAAATTTCTAGCGTTTATAAAATCAAAGTCCAGAAAACTCTTTACGACATGACTGAAGCTTCGATGGCACTGAATAGCAATAATCAGCAGGATGACAATGAAGTGCAATGCAATGGCATAAACAGTACCTCTCGATCGCCTTCTCCACGTACTTCAACGGGAGGGGGTACTACAACCGCTGCCAATGTTACCTCGCCCAACATCGTTACCACAAACAGCACAGTAATGGCTCCCACTTCTTTACCGAAGTCTATTATGAAGAATTGTAGTCCAATTAATGGATTAAATGGTATTGTTAATGGTGGTTGTGGGACTAACGGTAGTGCTGGAAGTGGTAACGTTGTAGTTGATGACTGTGTTATAATACCAAAGAAGCCCGTACAAAAGGTAACACCTTCACGTTATACAGAAGCTCCAGCACAATGTCGTTTAAACTCTAGCATTGAGATGAATGGTGGTGACGGTGGTACGGTTATTGGTGGTTATGTAAAACCACAAAGTCCACTTAAAACTTCCTCAAATTGTGGAATTATTCCTATCATTAATAATAACAATATCAACGCGTCGTCGGCATCACCCGGGGCACATCAGCATAAGATTGTTACGACTGTGGTACCGGGTATTAAATCACCCGGTACAAATATACCTGCTACAAATAAACTCGGTTCTAATGTTGTCGGCTCAGGAAAGAACCGGGTCACTTGGAACCATGATATACCAGCAGATAAGCTTAGTTTTACAATGCGTCGCGAATTTGATCGGCAACGCGAAGAGACTGAACTAATGACGCAATTACGCAGTGTAAGTTAAATAGGGTAGTACTAGGCAGAGGGTTATTGCTAAAATTACTAAAATACTTTAATTTAATTTGTAGATCATTGAATCTCGTCTCAAAATGACATTACCGGAAGATATTGCATCAGCTTTGACTGATGGTGTCATTCTATGCCATTTGGCAAATTATGTAAGACCACGTTCGGTGGCCAGTATTCATGTTCCATCACCAGGCGTTGTAAGTTCCTATATAATTATGTTTAAATTGCATCTATAACAATTTGCATTAATTTTGTTTTTGTATTTTTACAATTTTTAGTCGAAATTGACAATGGCTCGTTGTCGACGGAATGTGGAAAATTTTTTGGAAGCTTGTCTTAAAATTGGAGTAGATGAGGTGAGTGCTAGTTTTTAGTTCATTGCTGTTTTTAAAAAACTGCAAAACGGAAAAAGTATTTTCTTATAAATGTTTCATATCCTCCGAAATATGATGGAATCCTCTTGTGTTCGCTTTGGATTCTCCATCCAGTCAGATAATTAAAGAGCGAATTTTAAATATTTATAGCTTTGCCTTCTCTAAATTTTGTTGAAGCTCTTAAGTAACTTTTAATGAGATCTGACCTAAATTAATTCTTTGTGAACTTTTTTAATGGTAGAATTAGTGAATAGAGTCTTTGCGCAGGTGACAGCTTAAATGAACAATTATTTTCTTTTAAAAAATGCATTTAAAAAAATGTCCAAAAAATATCCGCCCAATATGTTGGTGTAAATTTTAATTGTAATAATATCATAATTAATATCGGGTCTGATTTTAAGGCAATTATGATTTGAATAATATCAAACAAGAACACATACACAATTAGATCGATCAAGATAAGTTCTTTTGGAATTTATTTCGGAATTCTAGAGGAGAATGTTCTCGAGGCAGTTTTGGGATATATATCAGATTATTGAAATCCATTATTGCATTCGAATATTTTTGCCTGTATATTATACACCCTTGAAATAACAAGGGCGCGAAAATCAAAAGGCAGAACACTTAAAGAACGGGCATATCATATGTGTTTTGATCTATCAAACCATTAAACTTACGACAGCAGATCGAATAAGCATAATTTGTGTGGTAAAAAATTGACGTTGTTAAATTATCAAATATTCGTGGAGTATAATGATCTAATCTGAAAGTAATAAACCTTCAACTCTTTTAGATTATCTGTGAATTTTCCTTTTGATAACGATATTTAACAATAAATTTTATTCCTGGGCTGGATATTCTTTCGCATCCTTATCTCATCTAAATTCTAGGATACATTGGATACACTGGTGTCAGATTTACCGAACGGATTGTGTATGCATTTTTTCAAGCTTTAAAAATCTGTAACAATTTAATTTTATTATGTTAGTGTTTTTTACTGATTCTGTTTTCGTCATACAAATTCATACAAAAGAGTTTGTTAATTGCACACAGTGACTTACTTTAACTTAAGAGGTTTGTGTGTTGCGTGTGAGTCTGTGTGCGTGTGTGTGTAGTAGTAGTAGCAGCAGTAGCAATAACAGGACCAGCCAGAGTTAGTCCTAACATAAATGTGTCACGCTTTACGCAATTAAAATCGTATACATAATGAATTTACTTGCTGTTCACAATCAAGGCTGTGTAGATTACATTCATCTCACCGCTCTTTGTTCTGCTGTGGCTTTGCCTATACATGAAAACAGAATAGGAAGACATGAATAGGTCGCAGATATTTTACGTAATTGCTGGCACTCGTTCGTTGGCCTCTTCCCCTGCCACTCTTTAGTCAGCCATTTTAATGAGGCTAATCTTTAAAAATTAGACATTCTTTAAATGTTGATAATAGCGATAATAGCGTATCGCTGACTTGAGAGCGAGCTTATATTTTTATTCTTTAAATCGTGAAGAATTAGTGACTGTTGTAACAGAATTTTCTCTTAAATTAAAATTTTTTAGTTTTGTGGTATGGTTTGTTGTTTCTTAGTCTCGTTCTGTTTGAATGAGATTATGTAATGGTTTTTTCATCGTATAATTTACTAAATTGTAATTGAAAAATAACCGACATTTTGAAGAAAATAAGATTGTTTTAAGCCACTTTAAAGCGAACCAAGATTTGGATTCCACCAAATTTGTTCAAAAGCTGACACAATTTTTTTTATAATTATAATAAAAAAACAATTCCCTTCAATAAATATCTTCGTCTAAATCCAAAAAAATCTGTTATTGGTGTTGGTTGCAGGAGTTGATTTGCTCCTGTGCAGATGTTGTGCCTTCCATCGATAGTGACAACAATGACGACAACGAAGACGACCAATCAATACCATTATATAATTACAACGACACTGAAAGCGAGAACGAGAATAAGAACAAGAACGATAACGCCGTCATCATCGAACGGCACGTGGTAAAGAAAGAAATGAAGAAATCCATATCCGTGATTTCAACGTTGCCGAATTTAGCGGCAGTGTTGCGTACTGTTGCCGCTTTAATAGCTTTGGATAATAATCCACATCATCAGAATATACGAAATTTACAACAACAAGAACATTTTGAAAAAAAATTAGAACAATATCAGACGCATGAATACGAACGTGAACAACAAAAGCAATATGAAAATCAATCAGGAAGACAACAACAACCATTGCAACACCAACAGCTTAAATCACATGACCAATTTCATCATTATCATCAACATCATCATCATCATCATGCTTGTCAACAACACGACCCCCAAAAACAAATGTATGGATGTGATTGCGGCCAATTAGAAAAAGAACAACAACAAAAACAACAATCTCATTGTAAGCAAGAGCAAAAACAACAACAAACTGCAACCGGCACCAAAAAACAGCTCCATCAAAAGCAACATGAAATTGTTGCCAATATGGAATTTAATTCCACAATTAATTTTCAAACAAAATCTTGTCACAATACAAACAATAACAACACAAGAACTAATGGCAGTAAAGTGAACGGTGATCGTGGCGGTGATGACAATGATTGCAACGACTATAGCGAGGATTATGATGATGTTGATGGTGGTGAGAATAGTGGTGATGGAGCTGTTGATAGTAATGTTGATGTCAATGTTAATGTTGATGTTGATACATCTTACAATATTATTAGACGCGCCTCATCCCAACATCAACAACAGCAGCAACAACACAATGGCATCGTAGGGAGTTTTCTGCGTCATGCTAAATTGAAAACTTTTCAAAAGATTAAACTAAATTTAACGCCAACACATTTTGGTGGTAAAAACAATCACCATCATCATGTTAGTTCGATGTTAACAACGGCAACAACGACAACACTACAGACTATTGCTGAAGCTGATAATGATGTCATCAGTCATGTAACGCCCGTTAGCGACGGAATAAAAAGTATGGTCGGTGATGATATTGGTGTTGAAGGCAATAGCGGTTATCAACTCATTAATGAAAAGCTTCAGAAACCTAATAACGATAATAATAATTCTGCAATGCACATTGACGGCAACAGAGATAACATTGGAATTTACAGAGGAAATTGCAGTGGAGGTAACAGTGGAACTGATAGTGGAAGTAAATGTGGAATTCATAGAGGAGCTAACAATGGAATTAGCAGCGAAAATAATGTTGGTATTGAAAGTAACAGTAACACTGTCGAAAGCATTAACAGTGCCAATAAAGCTAAGAATGTTAATAATAGCTCTTTGAGCAACAATTACAGTATCAAATACAAATTGTTAGAGCTGCCAAGTCTGGATGTAAGCACTGGAGCTTGTAACAATAATGACAGTGGACAAGCTGCCAATAAAAAATTAGTCTCAAAACGCATAGAATTTTTTGAAAATTCCTCTACCAGTATTCCTTCCTCCTCGTCTGCTGTTGTCCTTCCATCTCTTAACAATTCACCAGACGTTTTATTAGATCTTAAATCGAAAGTGAAAGTGATGGGTAACCTGTTGACTATTGGAGGTAGCGCTGGTGGTGGTATTGGCAACATCAAGAGCTGCAACAGCAGCAGTAGTAGCTTTGCCACCAGTAACACAAGTAGCAGTGGTGTTGGTAATATCTTTAGTATTTATCGTAGTGCCGATTTAGTCACAGAAAATAATAACAAATTATATCAAGAGCTGCAACGTCATCCTCTACACCAACAGCATCAGCAACAACAACAACAACATCAACAACAGCATCATCATCATCAACATCACCAAGAACAACAGCGATGCTCGAAGGATAAAGGAGTGCTCAATTCAACTTCATCACTTCTTAAACACGATTCACACGTACTCACTGTCATATTGTCGTGCATTTTTATGGTGACATTTTTATTGTTGGTCTTTTTTCCACTACCGGGCTAATTGCTATTGCAATTTATCACTTATTTTGTGTATACACACATTATAAAACGAAATGCCAATTTAATATAACGCGAACTTTTTCTATACTCGAAAACGTACATTTTGATGAGATTTTAATGTCTTGATAGAATTATATATCGGTAATTTGTTATAGCAATACTGTTGCATTTAAAAGCACTTCGTCGTATCAACTGAGTAATAATTTTTTAGTAGAGGCTTTTATTTCTTTTTTGTACTTAAACTAGATAAGCTTTTATATACTCGTAAACTAAGCGTTAAGATTACTAAGTTAGAAAAGCAGTGGAAAATCCGTTTTAAATTTGAATTGAATTTGCCTGTACCCAAAGACTTGCTAATTTAATTGCTAATAAATTAAGGAATACGCAAAAAATGTAATTCTTCAGTCAAATTAAAAATCAGTTCATAAAGAGAATTTTAAATTACTCTGCTTTTGTATTTTATAAAAAGCTTAAAAGTTTAAAACAAACAAAAAATACGTATTGCAAACGAAAAATTATTATCAACTCAATCATTGAGAATATTGTAAATTGGGCTAATATTATTGAAAAATCTATGGGATTTTAAACGAGCATTATTCAAAATTTGTAAATCATATCCATGTTGAAATTTGTAAAACTTCGATTATTTATCTATTCATAGTTTATATTTATTTGTTTTAATTTTTTAAATTAAACTTGTCCACGAATTCAAATTGATCTATAAAATTAAAAAGATTGAAGTAATTTTGAAATTACTTTAAGATTTAATCTTTTAAATATTCCATCTTTGAGTTGAGTAAAGGGAACTATTTACAAAAGTGCTTTGAGAAATTGGATGATGAAATGATCTTAATTTCACTTTCTCTTGATTTTCTCTTCAAATTTTTTCAATTTTTTATTGATTGAGTTCATTTTTCAAAACGCGTTGACGTTTCTCTCTTAATAAAAGAATTTTTTGATTAAATTCTATATTGTCTTAATTAAAATTTAATACTAAAATGTGATGCTGCTTGCAAAATATTTACATAATTTAAATTTTTAAAATTATCAAGAATTTTTTTTGGGATGAATTTTCCTCTTATTTCCTGAGGGATGAATTATCAATTTTGGATTTATGGACGAATTCTTTTCATTTTGCTCATAATGATAGATTTTTCTTTTTCGAAAATGCAAAGTCGTTGCATCTCGATCTCTACTTGGTTAATTAATGATTCCTCTTAAATTTATTTCTGACAGTTAAACTTCTCTTCCATTTCTTGTGTCAATCATTCCTCGCCTTTTAATCACAATAACTTTCTTTACTAAAATTTCTGTTTTTTAAGTATATTAGTGCTAACTAAAATTATTGAACCATATTTTCAAATTAATAAATTATTATTATAAACCTTATTTTCGTATTTATATTTTCGTATTTGGAAATGTCTACATTATAATTAAATTATTACATTAATCATGTCCTTTCTAAATTAATTTATTATACTAATAATCTAATACTAAAAAATAATGGCAACTGTTTATTATTATCTTTATATTGCTAATCTAGAACTACTACATATTTCATCTCACACTAAACTATAATTTCAACGTCAATACATATGATAATACGTGCTCTAATTATAGTAGATAGATTCCTTATTTGAAAACTATTTCAACGGAAAAATGGTAGATTAATTACTTTATAAAAATTACTTCAATTAGAATTGATTAATAGAAAGGCAGCTGAAAACGCATCAGCTACAAATATTTTAATATGAATGTAGCCGAACTAAATTATATATTCCTTTTTCATTATTGTATACAAACTAATATATAAATTATTTATTAATTATTCATAAGCTTTTATTGAATTATATAATTAAATCATTAATTAAATATTAATTGAAGTAATAACCACTTAAATCACAACAATAATTAAGCTTTGACATTATGAATAATTATTATTAAAAAAATATGCAATGAAGCAATTGCTGCTAGCGATAATGAAACAAAATATTTGAAGATAATGAAATAAGTTAATGAGAAAAAACTGTTGTGTTGGTTTTGAAGCAAGTAACTAATAATTCAATCAATCAAGTAATTAATTCTTTGATAGAGTGATCTACTATTTAATCCGTTATTGATTGTGATGGAAGTAACTCGAATTAAAACTAGACTGGAGCTTAATTATTGCATTTCAATTAAGATATTAAACAGAAAGCAAGAACTTAACGATCGTGTTAAGAGTATAAATATAAATCTCGAATGTGGCCAACATTTTAAAAAAATAGGGATCAAATTTATGAATCGAAAATATTTCAGCTTTAGAATTGTCCATTGCTTAATATCATACATTTTCAATTTAATTTTTTCGAACTTTTCAGTTCTTAAAAAATTAAAAACACACCTACACAGACATGTTCAACATACATCAATAAGAAATTTTGAATGAAGATTTTAGAAAAGAACTATTTTTGCCAATTTGAAAATATTTTTGAAAATGAACTTTTGAATTATTTCAATCCTTTTTTCCTTTTACGAAAAGTAAGCAATTTTTTCCATTATAATTCTTCAGAAACAGAAACTTTTTAACATTTCTTTGTTCAAATGAAATTCCGTTTAGTGAAGATCTGAGTTAAAAGATTTTTTACAGAAAGTGTGCTCTTGGGAAGTCAAGAAATAGATCATATTTTAAAATGTTCATTTAGCCTTCTCTCGCATTTCCTATATTATTCATTAGTCAGAATTTCGTTATGAAAGGGAGAAAGGATGTTTGATTTAGAGAGCAAAAAAAAAAAAAAAAAAATCGTAAGCCTAAGACAAGGGAAGAATTTTAAATTTTCATGAGAAATGGAATTTTAATATGTAAATACTGGTAGCGAGATTGATTAAAATACAGGTAAATAATTCATTTAAATTAAGAAAAATTCGATGAAGGATAAAAATTCATTCTTAAATTTGATCGAAGAATTTCTGAACTTCAGATATTTTTATAAGTATTCTCTTCATATTTCCTAAACTATTTTCCTTCCTTGTCTAAATTGAAGCCATTCAAGATTTTAACATAAAAATTAGTGCCTTACATTGATTGTATGTTGTGCGAGCAAACTTTCAGGTGGTCACACTTTTTAGTATTTTATACACAAGAAAAAATAAAAGTAAAAAGTAATTAAAACGAAAAAAGCAATAACAAATATGATTTCATTTTTTGTTAATTTTTAAGAGACAATCTTTGCTACGGAACTAATCTTAATCTAGTCTTATCAAACTATTCTCTTTATTTTTTACTTTTAAGTGATTTTAGCTTAAGTCAATGTAAACCAGATATATCTATATAACATTTCGAATACATTATATACAATCATTTCCGAATAAGATGTGATAAAAGCGTGGGATTAAAAATTTGGGCTCATTGGATGGGAAGGAGTTCCTATCGACCAACTTAGGTATTGTTCGACCACATACAAAACGACATCAGCCGAACGGCCTTTGGGTAATGGAAAGACAATATCTGGGTTTTTTGTGTTTTGCTTATGTTTGTAATATCATTTGGCTAAGTTGATAATTTTGAGAAAGAAATATAAGAAAAGTTTAAGCGAATAATTTTTCAAGGAGCAACACAAAATACGAACTTTTTTTAGGAATACTTGCCCCATCATTTCCTCAATAACTGCTAAAATTCTTGAGTTTCAATGAATATTGACGTTTGTCGCTTTTGTCACATCTTATGGCGGACACATTATAATGACTAAAGATTATCATGCCAATCCTTGCATTTCCATTGAATTTCTTACTAAATTAAATTTTTTTATGCTTCATATAATTTACAAAGAAAATCAACTAATACCAGAAACATCTATTTCGCATATATCTCATTAACACATTCCTAAAAGTATGCTTTAAAATTGAAGATTTATTTAAATTATTAAGATACTCATCTATAGTGCGATATAAGCCCATACGTGCGTATATATAAAGTATTGGGTAATACTACAATTGGAATTTAAATATAAGTCTGAATTTCTAAGCAACACACCATTAATTATTCTCTATCGTATATAACACACAAATATAATTATAAATTCTAATATAAATTCATATATGAATATATATCGTATAATATATATAAATATTTATTATATATTAAAGAGTTATTGTTGAAAACCGACAAAATCTCGGTGACAATTGTAAAGATTTTTCAAAATTAACGCACCTAAAAACGCATTTAAAATGTTATGAAGATAGGAAATATCACGAAAAAGATATATGCATACAACTTTTTATACAAGTATATATTTCGGAAGGAAAAAATTAAACTCTTTTACTAATATTATTAATAATTTAATAAAGCATTATCAGTCATGAAATGAATCGGAATCGAATGTTTTGTCTTGAAGAACCAATAAATATACAATTTTTTTGATATAAAATATAATTATTGTTTTTGCTTTTATAATTAATTGTTGATTTTGTACGAATTTATTTGGAAAAAATATTGAAAGTATTGAATATGAAATATATGATTTGTACATCAGCTAAGAAAAACATATCTTCTTAAACGGACTCTGTGGAACTGCCGAAGAAACTGCCCAGATAACTAAAACGAATATAATGAATTTTGATATATTTTTGAGTTTTTTAATATTGTATTAGAATATTAATTTGTATAGTATTTTATAATATCCGCTAATATTTTCTTATAGAATCTCATTTGTTGTGCTGCCGATGTTTTAGAGGGTAAAGGTGCAATTCAAGTGGCCATTACTGTCGGTGAACTGTTTCGTTTACATGCTGTATCCCAACAAAATAATCACCAAAAATCACCAACGAGAACAACACGTGCTGTAACACTTTCACCTTCACCCATCGTTTAGTCGAGTTTTGTGTGGTTTTGCTTGGAGGAATGAATAAAGGTGTAATGCCGGTAAGCTGATGATCTTCTTTGTGACAGTTATCAAGCCGTTTGTGATTATTCATTAAATTACAATCTATAGTAAATAGTTATTAAGCTTTTCATTATAACGGGGCTATATTGATTGTATCATCCCGTAGCAATAGTGACCAATAGTGTCTACGTCGTCTCGCATGGCTTATCAGCTGATGACCAATATCTTAAGGAAAGTTGTAATTATCGTAATTTCGCGGTACCTAAAATTATGCTATTATTAATGCGATTTATAATTCAGCCACCAAAATTCGGCTTCTTGTCCCACAGAAAATTGCTTTGAAGGTGAATTTATTACTTCTTCAATTATTAATAAAAAGTGATATATTTTACGTTACAATAAATAACTCACAAAAAGGCGGGCTATAAAGGGAGAGAAGGAGAGAGAAGATCGAAATAAAAATGGGGAGGAACTAGCTACTATTGGTCACTATTATGTAATGTGCGGATAAATAGAGCCCACCTTTTATGAAGTATTTTCGGAGTTTACGGTATTGCGTTATAATAAAGCTTGGCTTAATAATTAAAGCTTAAGTTTTAGTTCCTCTATCTCATTTATTGAAATATTGCTTTTGTAATACAAAAATTTAAAAACTAAAGAATAATTAAAACGTTGCTTAAATTTAATGAATTTATAAAAATCGAAAGCATCAAAATCTTAAAAAAAATGAGAAACTAATTAATTTATTTAACAAGAAAGAATTATATTTAAAAATGTTTTTATTTCAGGTAACGTAGTATTAAAACATTTTGTTGTAAATGAAAATATAAACCAAAAAATGAATTTATGTATTGTATTAAGTATGTATAATTTTATTATATAAATGAAATAAATTTCGTAACCATATTTTTATGTATTTTCGTGCTATATTAATTTACTCTTTTAATCTCATTTTAATATTTTGCATTTCTAAACGACTATTGATTTTAACACTAAATACTGTATTAATTAATATATTTAATTATTTCATCACAAAGCAGTTCCAATTTAATGAACTGCAATAAAAAAGATTGCTCGTATTAATTTCTTTAGTTTTTTTATAATTACAATATATTCCTAACGACTATTGTTTTTAATATTTTAATATTTTTTAGTGTTTTCTTAAGGACAATATTATTAGGAAACAATTCTTTTTCATAATTTTACAATTATTTATATTCATTCATTTATAAAATTCAATTTTAATTTAATTTAAATTAATCTTAATTCAATTTTAAATTGCTTTTAAAGTGCATATCATTTCAGTCAAACAGCAGGTAATTAATTTTGCTTTTTGAATTTAGTTTTGATTATATGAACTTACATAATTTCAGAAAGGAAGATAATTAAAATTAGATTTGTATTTGGTCAAAATATTGGAATACTAATCATTCGAATATTAGTATGAAATTTTTTTAGTATTTGTTATAAAACTTTTTGTACTTAAGCTGCATCTACTCGAATACGACAACGAATATGTTGGTGAAAAAAGAATATTTATTTAATTGATTTTTTGTATTAAAAACAAATTTAAATTAAGAAAATTATTGGCTTAATATTCAATGGTAAATATTCGATAACTATATCAGGAAAATATTAAATAAAATATGTAATAATGTAATAAAAAATTGATAATACTCTTATTGTAAGCGTATTGTAAATTATCGGTATTATATTATATTTGAATAAAAAAAAGATCTTTGAAGGAAGATATTAATACACGGAATTTGATAATTTTTGGTTTATTGTTCTCTCATATTTAATTTTTAACGTTTGTTCGAACAAATTTTTGATTTCACAAAATGTTGGTTTTTTCCGATTTTGTCGGAACGAAATTATCAAATGGCTATGGTTACAACTATAAGGTATACAAGTTACACAATTTGACTTTATTGTATTTTGCTGGGAGAAATTAACCATCTCTAGAATTGTATATTTGAAATTTCTACACGGCTATTCCTAAGGCAAAGGACGCCTTGTAAATTATTTGTTTAGGCATAAAGTAAAAGAACGTGAACATAATTTGTTTATTCTCAAGCTTCAATTATTTAAAATTATTCAAGTAGCAGAATAGCCAATAGCAGATATGAGAAAAAGCTTTTAATTGAAATGAGGTTGGTGATGCAAAAGAGATCTATTGCAAATCGTTAAGCGCACACAGATTATCTGACTACACACATAGTGGTATACGACATGAGTCTGCTACTTTACCGACCATATTCTTAACATATTTCTCCAAGGGGTCGGCCCGCAAATTATTAGCACTTTAGGAATAGGTTATAACGGTATGCCACGGTATGATATTTTCACATTGTTGGCAATGCTTGTAAATTATTTTTTCCAACGATTTTAAAGACCATCGAGTGGTATTCCGAAGTTGATTAAATTCGGTTAATTATAGAAAATTGGTAATATCTAATTAACCGGAAAAAAGAAACACGCAAGGGATGAATGCGTGAAGTCAATTTAATTCAATTTCATCAGTAACATTTTTTTAATGAAATATGGGGCCAATAATAAATTAATATATATTTGGTTTGGTTTGGTTGGCAAAATCTTCTTTCTGATTTTTTTTCACCAGGAGACATCTACATATGTTTACTATTTTCTGTTTTCTCGTAAAGTTTTCCACCGTTTCCGTTATGTATGCTCAATAGCGGTTTACAATTAAAAATATTAGTGTAAATGCTTGGAGTTCTTTATTCAGATTTTACAACATGCTTATTAGAGATAGTGTTGAATTATTAATTATAATAATTATAGCGTTAATCCATCAATAACGTAATAAATATACATGTATTTATATTGTATTTTAAATGTATTTTAATATAATAAATTAATGTATGAAGCAATTAAAAAATGAAATTCCACAGAGGGCGAAATGATTAGGGTTGTTGTTTTTTAAATACTAGAAAAATAGTCTAATATTTTTCAATGCTTTTTTCTGCCTTATTGGACAGAATAACCGAAAGAATATATCATTCGTTAACTCCGTGGAATATAACATTAAACGGCTCATTCTGCTGAACTTCTCGTCAATAATAAGCTATTTTTGAACTGACCGGATTATTTATCAGTCGCTTATTAGCCGCTTAATTCTTTCGCCACTAAGCTCAGATATAAAACCATCTCCATTGGCATTCATATTTTTGGATGATATGGGTAACAAAATTCTGTTTTTTCTCTTAGTAAAGGTATATATATATATATATATATATATATATATATATATATATATATATATATATATATATATATATATATATATATATATATATATATATATATATATATATATATATATATATATATATATATATATATATATATATATATATATATATATATATATATATATATATATATATATATATATATATATATATATATATATATATATATATATATATATATATATATATATATATATATATATATATATATATATATATATATATATATATATATATATATATATATATATATATATATATATATATATATATATATATATATATATATATATATATATATATATATATATATATATATATATATATATATATATATATATATATATATATATATATATATATATATATATATATATATATATATATATATATATATATATATATATATATATATATATATATATATATATATATATATATATATATATATATATATATATATATATATATATATATATATATATATATATATATATATATATATATATATATATATATATATATATATATATATATATATATATATATATATATATATATATATATATATATATATATATATATATATATATATATATATATATATATATATATATATATATATATATATATATATATATATATATATATATATATATATATATATATATATATATATATATATATATATATATATATATATATATATATATATATATATATATATATATATATATATATATATATATATATATATATAATATATATATATATATATATATATATATATATATATATATATATATATATATATATATATATATATATATATATATATATATATATATATATATATATATATATATATATATATATATATATATATATATATATATATATATATATATATATATATATATATATATATATATATATATATATATATATATATATATATATATATATATATATATATATATATATATATATATATATATATATATATATATATATATATATATATATATATATATATATATATATATATATATATATATATATATATATATATATATATATATATATATATATATATATATATATATATATATATATATATATATATATATATATATATATATATATATATATATATATATATATATATATATATATATATATATATAATATATATATATATATATATATATATATATATATATATATATATATATATATATATATATATATATATATATATATATATATATATATATATATATATATATATATATATATATATATATATATATATATATATATATATATATATATATATATATATATATATATATATATATATATATATATATATATATATATATATATATATATATATATATATATATATATATATATATATATATATATATATATATATATATATATATATATATATATATATATATATATATATATATATATATATATATATATATATATATATATATATATATATATATATATATATATATATATATATATATATATATATATATATATATATATATATATATATATATATATATATATATATATATATATATATATATATATATATATATATATATATATATATATATATATATATATATATATATATATATATATATATATATATATATATATATATATATATATATATATATATATATATATATATATATATATATATATATATATATATATATATATATATATATATATATATATATATATATATATATATATATATATATATATATATATATATATATATATATATATATATATATATATATATATATATATATATATATATATATATATATATATATATATATATATATATATATATATATATATATATATATATATATATATATATATATATATATATATATATATATATATATATATATATATATATTTATGAATATATATTAATGAATCCGTCCGAGAAATTATTCTGACTCCGTCATTATTTGTATGTGGAGAGACATAAGAAGTCGTGTTGACTATTTCAAAAATGCCTAGAGTTGAAATGGTTGCAGCTGTTCATCGGAAGGCCCAATTCCCCGCATGGGTCAAGAATATGGTAAGGGCTAACACAAAAGCTACCATACGTGTAGATCGTTCGAATAGAACGCTGTTCTACTATGGTGCCATGAGAAAACCTCTTCGTTAGTATGCATACACGTTTTATTGTCGACAACCGAACGCAGAAAATAATCCTTTCTCTTTAGTTTAGGGAAAGGGTTATATAAAATTTTCTAGACGAAATATAGGATGAAATAATAGTAATATATAAATATATGATTATGTTATAAAAGTATTTTAAAATACACGATGGAGTTGATTTTTGATTAATTCAAACCTGTAAAAGATTATTCTCCTAATGAAATTATTTATTAAAAACCTGAATTCTATAAAACATTGAGAGCAGGATGGCTATACTCGCCTAGGTAAAGGTTAACACTCTTCTAAAGAGCAGCATACTTGTTCTTTGCAGCGAAAGGATTAATAACAGATTATTTTCACCTTCACGTAAACAATAAGCTAGGGTTGTTTAAATGCATCTGATTTAGAAAAGAATTAATTGAGTATATTAATCGAATATACGTATCTTCCATTCTATTTACTTTTCACAAGCTGTTTAAACTTTTAAAATATTTCGGAAATTCTCAAAACTTTGGTAACCGGTAACCGGTTACCATATATAACGTTACAAAACCGGCTGTTTTGTTATGTGAAATTATTCGGCATAAACCTCATTTTTAAACTTACTACGGAGCGCAGGCAATAATCATAAATCACCGAAATGCCTCTATTAATTTGTAAAATGAAGTATCAAATGATTTAAATTTCAAATAAAAATCACAATTCTTTTATATAAATTTGTGAGATACAATTTTATTATCTGAATTATCTTTCTAAAAAAGTTTATTAATTTATTACGAGTATTGGTTTTTTGGTTTGTTCAAACCTGTTAAAGAGAGAAAACGAAATCGCTTAATATGCGATTGTTAGTTTTTTGTTTTTGTGGCAATAAATTGCATTCGGATTGACAAATACTACAAAAATTTTTGAAGAAGAACAAACAACAACACTACTACCAATCAGTTAAGCAATACAATAAAAGCAACACAACAACAACAACAACAACGGTAACGGCAAATAGCATTAATAAAAGCTATTAAAAACGCAACATAATTTTAAAGGAGACACCGACACATTTGTCGGAATCATAATTACTGTGACAAAAACAACGATGATACAGACGATGAGGATGACAAACACAATGACGGAGGCGCAACGCACACAACGCCAACGACGACGACGACGACGATGACCACGACGACACACGCCATTAATGACATTAAATGAAAAAGGAACAACAATAAAAACAGCAATCGAATATCATTTGATCGACCATAATTTATTTTTTTTGATATTGCAGGAATACCTTGGTGGTACTCGTAGACCGGTATCGATACCAGTCATATCTTACGATCGTAAATCGATTAAATTCCAATAAAAGCTGATTTTAATTTAATGAAATCAGAAACAGAAACAGCATCATATCGTTATCGCTATCGCCATCACTGTCGCCATCATAATCGTCGTCACCATCATCAGCGGCACTGTCGGTGATCGCTTTCGCTTCGTCCTCATATTTATGGTAATCGCCATTGTCATCATTATCATCAAAATCGTTATCATAATCGTTATTAACTTTTTTTGAAAAATCGACCGTTATGAATGATCGTTTCTTCCTTTAGAGGATGGTTGGTTCTGGTGCTGGTGCCGGGACGATCCTGGGCGTTGATCGTTATAGAAGAAAGGTTTTTAATATAATAAATTTTATTTAATTAATAGAAATAAAAGTTAAGATAGACATTATATTTAATGATCAATTGATCTCGTGGCAGTTTTACGAGAATATTTTAGAATTTTTTTATTGCCAGAGGATTGCCATGTAATATAAGAAAAGGGAGAAAAAGGTTATTTATTTTATAACAAAAACTATAAAGAGACCGCTCATAAAGGGTTTAATCGTAATTGACTGTGGACATTATATCATTATCTAATTTTATGAGTCGAGATTAAGTGAATGGTTTTATCTTGCGTCGAATGCTTTGGTTTTAATTGTTTCAGCGGTCCCTTGTTATAAAACTGCCTCCGTTTCGGTCTTTCATACTTTTTGGGTCGTTGTATTTTTGGGTCTTTTTAATATTTCAAAGCATTTTTAAAAAATCAATTAATAATAGTAAATAAATTAATATCGCGTAGAACATAAATCAGAAATATTATGTCGTTCTCCGTAACCAAAATCCAGACTCTAAAGTTACCCTAAAAAATTCTCATTTCTGAGGGAATGGAACCTAATATAGCGTCTAACTGTTGCTCGCTTTCGTATGAAATTCGTCAAAACTAATGCATCCCACTAAAGGGTAATTAATTATTAATGATTGAGAGCGATATGGCCCTTAATGATCGCCATCTCCAGCTACCGTTTTTTTTGGTTTGGACTGTTAAACGGTTATAAAACAAAGGATGCTAATTTATATTTTATTAAAGCAATAAAAATTATGCAAAAGCAATCAAAAATTAACCAATAATGAAAATCGAATAAAAAAAAATAATCAAAAACAAAATAACACACAAAAAGACAGATAAACTAAACCTCAATAAACTTTTTTTTTAAACGTAAATGTGTCAAGAAAGCTATTAAAATTTATGTGAAATTTGCAAATTTATTGATCAAGGCAATAAATTAAGTCGAAATAAAGCGCGCTCGAGCTGAATAAATTTTTTCTTTTACAGTGAGGCGTGAAGAGTATGAGAGTGAGAGTAAAAGAATAACGGAAAGAAAATGAGGGAGACAGAGAGAGTGAGAAAGAGCGAGAGAGAGTTATTATAGAAAAGGATGCAATATAGAAATTAGTATATCTGTGACATTACTTATTTATTTTTCTTTCAAATTAATAAATGCTGCAGAATTGATCTATTTGGTTTTTCAATGGGAGGACTATAATAGGCTGAAACTGGAATTGGCGGAATAATGTTTCAATATTCAGTTCATGAAATTTATTTTAGCTTGGTTAAGGAGATAAAATCATTTCAGTGGTATTTGATTTCAGCTTATGAAA
Organism: Physocephala rufipes; assembly: GCA_963966595.1. Lineage (NCBI taxonomy): Eukaryota > Metazoa > Arthropoda > Insecta > Diptera > Conopidae > Physocephala > Physocephala rufipes. The sequence continues at coordinate 24,446,305 of OZ016502.1, forward strand.
ACTTCACAGCTTTTTTAAATGTTATTAAAAGCAATAAAAATTTCGTTCATTAGAGCCATTTAACAAGTCTTCAAACTTATTACCTTCCCTGTTGAAAGACGATAAAATCTTACCAATTTTCGATGCAGACTAAATCCTTTATTTATTACAAAAAATTAATGGTACGAAATCATTTTCATTTTAGCTTTTTTAGCATTTCTCTTGTATACACTTTGTTGTGCATATTTTACTACTATAGGCATTTCATCTCGAGTTGAATATGACAATGTTTCAATATTAATACCATTCACAACTTAATTTTTACCGAAATAATCTAGATGAACCAGACCGATCCAACCAATTCATATAAAAATTTAAGCAAAAAACCAAAAACAAAACATATTCGAAAGCGAACAATCAAATTATTATTATGCCAGACCCTAAAACAACATCGTTTTAAAGAGTGCGAGCTTCATTCCGTTTTGAACGAAGACCACAAACTGCGAAAAATAATTTGTAAGCATCAACCGAAAATGTTACTCATGATGATTATGATACGATGATGATTAGATATTAAGAACAAATATGAAAAACCGAAAAAAGAAGTAAAAGTGAACAAAAAAGAAGAAATATAAACAACGATAGCAATATTTTTTATTTGTTCTGTGTGTTAAGTTTTTAGTCTCATAAGGCAGAAGCACCCATACAACAAGTCCATTTCATTTCACAAAAGTTTCTCTAACAAAACTATTAAAAATTTGTTAAAAGATACAAAAAATGAAAAATCAAGACCGCAGAATTCAGAACACGCCAGAATTCACGCGCCATTCCGCTGGTGCGTTACCATCAGCGGATCACATGCTTCTACAAAATGTTAAACAAATGTATACAATGTATAAAATTACATTTTTGCACTTTGATTCAATAAACTAAATCGCAGACTTTTAATTGATTGTTGTTCACAATTGCTTGCATTCATTCATTAATTCCTGTTATTTTTGTAACCGACCTTTTTCGACCCACTGAATATTGTGGCTGCCTTAACGCCACGTATAATCAAAAGAGGAAAATGTGAGTTCGTTTCTTAACTCTACATTTTTTGTACGTTTTTCAAAACATAGTTTGTTTCTTAAGTCGTTTGTTCATTGATTAGGGAAAACCGAAACAGGAGTTCGCTTCTGAAGTCTTTTTGTAACTGAGCGCCATAGCAATAACAACAGGAGATTATAAAACTACATAAATCGTTGCACGGGTGATACGTACGAAACAAAACCAACAACATCAGTAAAAGGAGCAGAACGTGCAATAAAAATATGACCAGCAATGAAAATAATGAGAATATGGAAAGCTTTAACGCAAAATTAGCATCAAGGAACGAAATTTTTCTGATGATAAGCCAGTGGTAGATTGGTCGTTCGTTGCTGTTGAAGTAATTGCTGAAATTGTTGTTGATCTAGTGACTGTTACTGCTGCTGTTATTGTTTCCCTACCTGTTGATGTTGTTGTTTATTAAGATGAATGCTATAGTTCTTGTTAATGTTATTTGTGCTGTCCTTGTTGTTGGTGCTTTCGTTATCGCCGTTGATATTGTTGTTGTTGTTGTTGGCGCTGTCGTTATTGTATTAGTTTGGTAACATTTGGCTGTATAGCCTCATTTGACGCTGATTTACGCTGAAATAAATTAAAATATCATAAAAAGGAAATTAAATTCTTTTGTTAGCCGGTTATTTCATTTCATTTCATTTCTCTTTGTTTTGTGTTGTTTTTGTTTTTAATTTTTTCTTTTTTCTTTCTCAATTTTTCGATTGTTTATTGGTTTTATTGTTCCTACCTTTCAACCTGTGGGCAACCAGTGTATTTAGCCCAATAGTCACTCAGTCAGTCATATGACCAAGAAGTGCTCGTAACTAATTCTCGAAATGAGGTAGAAAATGCATAAATATTTAAATGTGTGATTTACGACAATAACACGGCAGGAGACGCCGCTAAGCGGGCTTCCTTCGTCATTTGCGCTGATATGATTATTTTTGTTGTTGTAGTTGTTATTGTTGCTGGCAGCAGCGATTGATCATTGGAGAGAAAGAAGCTGCCGTTGATGCTGCATCAGCAGTGGTGGGACGCAACGGTCTACAGATTATTTTGTTAGTGATGAACTCTGTGAAAACTTTGCGTTGAATAAATAAACAAAAGAAACGCTGTATATACAGTCAGTAAAATCACCAACAACAAAATAATCATCATCATCACCATCGTCATCATCAACATCACCGTTGCCAGCAATCTCATCAAGAACAATAAGAACAAACGAATGAGCGAATACAAAACAAGAACTTTAAATTGGATTTGTGAGCCCCTGGCGCTACGCGCTGGTGGTGCACAAAAAGGCAAACAGTCCTATACAATAACAAGACGGAGCAGCAACTGCAACAGCCGCTAACGAGAGAATACAAAAAAGGCTGGAAATATTGCCCCGAAAATAATAAAATACATTTTAAGACATTTAATGGCAACAACAACAAGAACAACAACTAAACTAACCAAACCTAATGAATTGGTTTTTGTTATGATTATTACTATTGCTGATGTTACGACTAATTCTGCTTCATCTTAGTTTATTGTTGCCGCCGTTGTTGTTATTATTGTTGTTATGGCTTTTTTGTCTGCATCTGTCCGTGTCTATGCAGTGCATAAATTTGTTGTTTGTTATAACAATTAGGCGCTCGCTGCTTTTCATTATAGAACCCTCCTCCAGTTCTGCTCCGCCTTATCCCTATCTTGCTCATATTCTTCTTCTTATGCCTCTTAATTTTTCGCAGCATTTACTGTAAAAAATTATTGATATTTTTGTATATATTTTGTTGCAACTGTTGCCATCTTCATTTCATTCTTGTTCTTATTCGTTCTCCCAATTTCGTCTTCCAACAATATCATTGTGATGCGTTCGGGTTAAATATTGCTTCTTACGCGTGACTGATGTAATCAGTCAGGTAAGAATAATTCCAGCAAGCGCATCAGCTTCAACGGACAGCAATCCATTCATCCACCTATTCTATTCATTTATCCATCCATCCACGAATTTAAAACTAAACCGATGATGCATGCTGATTTTTGATTGCGCTCTTGAGGAAGCACTACTATATATATAGTAGTATAAAAAAATATATATATATTTTTAATATTGCATTATAAAAATTGATCTGCTTTCTTGTTTTTGAAAATTAAGGAAAATTTTGCATAAATTAAATTTCTCTCGTTTTTTTAAAAGTTTTCAACAAAAATTGTACCCAAAATTTAAGAAAAATTTAAAAAAGTTGAAGAAATAAAGGGTGGGAATCCATGGGATTAACAGTAAAACTGATAACCGCAAACCATATTTGTAAAATGCAAAACAAATTTCTAACGCCTAGATAATGCAAAATCGAAACGAAAAGGAAATTTGGTTTTGCCTTTCCCGGCGTCAATACTCCGTACTAATTTCGGTTTTTCGCTGATAAACAGCAAGAAATTTCTAAAATAATAAAGCATAATCGACGAAGGTCAAAAGCAAAACGAATTTCGTTTGAGTTTCGTTTTTACATTATATAGCAAAAAATGGAGCTATATATTATTTTTGACAAAATATTATGGGTTGCCATGGTAAGGATTTTTAGTCACTAAAGGAGGATAGTCTGCTCATGAGTTATTTGGAAAATATCAAGATATTCCAATATCCAATTATTTTTTAATTTCCAAAGTGAGAGAAAAATTAATTTAAAAAAATCAGAATTCATGGAAAATCTTTGCCTTTCTGAGGTCTATTTCCTTTTCTCGAACAAGAAGTCCTTCGTAGACCATAAGAGCCTCTTCAAAGATTAGAGGAAGTTATCAAACCTTGGCTGGGATTAAAAGCGCTTCTGCTTATAAAACCGATAAAGAGAAGATCTTCTCTCTCTTGTCTGTTCTGATGTAAATATTGAAAAGGAATGGATTAGTTAATGAGCTTCTCAAAGCTGTTCAAAACAATTCTGCAAAACATGCGCTCTATTTTCATCAAATTCATGCTTTTCAAATCTTGTAATAAAATTCGTTATTTTCCGTTTTCACTTCAAGGCAAATTGTCTTGGCATCTGAAAACTTTGCATAATCTTTGGCAATTAATATACTTCGGAATCGACTTATTTAAGTCACAATTTATTAGATAAATTATCATAATTGGCCTGCAAAAATTCTTCCTAAATCGTATTAAATTAACGATTAATTATAATCAAGAGTTAATCTGCTGGCAGTCTATCTACTAACATTTCATCTACTAATCTACTTTATTAATTAATATACTCTTTTCTTGATTTGTCCTTTTATAGTTTTTTAGCAGTCCGTATTGTTGTTGTTGTTTTCGTCGTCGTCGAAGTATTTCATTCATTAATGTTCTCGAGTTGGTCTCGCATTGATTTCGATATCATTTATCTTCATTTATTTAAATAAATAACAATAATTTATCTTCATCTATCTTCTAATTAAATAATTAATGATTTCTAGTTGTTAGAGTTTGTGTTAAATCGTTTTTCAAGAAGAAGGCCGTCCATACGAAAAAAAATCGAAAAAAGGAAAACAAAAGAGGTTGAACGAGAAGATTTTGTGTGTGTTTGTTTTTGGGTTAAATGTATTTTATTATGCCCTAGACAACAACTTAATTAAATGTTTTTTTGAATTTTTGATTAATCAAAAATAATTTGGAATTATTCCAGATCATAAACCCCATTCAAATATTTCGGAATCACCGTCAAATAGTTCGAAACATTAAATTCTGGTGATATTCGCTCCAGCTGATGATTTAGGGCGTTTTTCTCCTTCGAAACAAATTGCTGAAACTTCAATGAACATTAAAGAAGTGATGAAGTGATCAATAATAAGCGTCAGCGGGTTCGATAATAGTGAAAGTCGATAGCGGTAATGTGCTTCAGTTATTGAAGATAATAAGCGTCAATAGTGCGGTCGAGTTTTAAACGCCTTTCGAATGATAAATTTGGCGTTGGCAGAATATGACACGATCAGAAAATGACACGATCATCAAAGATAAGAATCTGGAAGTGGAAGTTATGAATGGTGGAAATGACGATATTTAAAGGAATTATTAGATATCTGATACCTGTAAAATTTCGTTAGAAATAGAATGAATCAAACACGACAAATGCAATGATGGCGAAGAGCATTTTTAAGAAATTTCTTGTAGATTATTAAATAATAGAACAAAAATTAAATTAAAAAATGATGATTAATGCTCACTAAAATCCATAAAATTTAAATTACAAAACAAAAATATTAATCCGGTAAAAGAGAGTTTAAGATTATTGATTTAAGTCTATAGAAGAAACGTGCTATTATTTTATTGGGTTTCGATTTAGCAATTTATTTTATTTAATACAACGAAATTTTTTCATTAAATTGATCTGCATATCAATATTTTTCAGGTTGTCATTTGCTAAATTTATTTAATTTGTTGTGGTGCAATGCTACGGATGAAATGGTGTTTATTTTTTACTGCTCTGGCCACTCCTCGTTCTTCTATTTACTCTTTTGTTCCTTCAGATACTGATTCAATTATAAATTCCTGTGATAGTGATAGCCATTTTGCTTTTGGTGTTGTTGCTGGTTCTTTTTTCGGTTTTTTACACGACCTATGCCCCAAATCAATTCGGTTTGGTCTGTCTGCTTTAATTTTTGATTTATATAGTTTTTGTTGATTAATTGCACTTGACTGCTCTGTTCTGCTCCGCTCTGTTGGAGTTTTCGGCAGCAACAGAATTGTTGTTGTTCTTTTTGTTGTCCTTCCTGTCCTTCATAGTATTTCTGAAACATGATTATTACTTTTACCACGAAAAAATTTATTTTAATGGAATTTGATTTATGCTTCAAAAAGACTTTAAAGAGAATACAAAAAAGAAACGGCCAAATTTGTAATTAATTCATTAATTAAAACGAGCGTGTGGAATAGAATGTAGGCGTCCGATTTAACCAAACCAAAAAAAAAAACAAATTTATTCACTTCCAGATTTCGTACAACCGAATAATTAGCTAATTTAGGAAATTAATTTTAAATTAATATCTACGCTAGAGCTCAACCAACGCAGTCAATCAACGATATGAAGCAAACTTTTGAAGGAAACAACAAAAATACTTTACCACTTGAGCGGGTGCCGTAACGGATTATGAATAATTTAACGCAATTAATTTTAGTTAAGGAGATAAAAGAGTTCAAAAAAGAGGTATTTAATTAGATAAAAACAAAAGACTGAGGAGGCGAACTTGGTGTGATGATTGAATACATGAGCAATAAATTATAGAAGAGAGAAGAAATGTCTAAGGAATGGTATAAAAATATTTAAGAATTATAACGAAACGAAATAATTGAGAAAAGAACTGTGGGCACGCCATGAAGATTTATACCGCAAGCAATTAAAGGAAAGAGTTTCTGGTTGAAGTAGCTTCATTACGAAAATAAAAATAATTACAGTGTTTGTGGAACTGGCGGCAATTGGGCTAAAGGGTGATTTTTATATAAATAAATTATGAAATAATTTTAATGTTTTTCTTAAACCTTCCATTATTTCACCTTCGTTAATTTTTGTTGCTTTTCAATTAAATTGTATCTTAATTTTAATGTAAACCGTCTGGATCATGTCTTATGGGAAAACTTCTCACGTCAATTAAAATAATATCTGAGCGCAAAAGGTGCAATGCATGAATAAACGGAGGGAGAAAAAAGTAGGGACAGGAGGATGAAATTTGAAGGGAAAGCCACATGGGCAAGAACAACAGCGAATCCGCAGCAACATTTGAAATCAATTTCAAACTGAATTAGACAAATTTTTATGGTGACTGCAGTGACAATGGTAACGGTCTTTAACTATCCCTATATACAAAATATATGTATGTATGTGTAGATACATTTATCCGGCCTCGCCTGCTTATCCATTTATTTATGCGTTCTTTCACTACCGACGAAGGAGGGATGAATGTATTTAGTTAGTCTGCTGGTTGGTGCGTTGTGGTGGCGAGAGGGTAAATGAGAAGTTAAGAATAAATTAATGCCACCCTGCTGCGTATTAAATTAACAAAGACACCATGCAGTGACAAGTGGCATTTATATGTATTTATGTGTGTGTATGTGCGTGCTTTATAGACAGCCGTAGTGCTGCCATAGCGCAGACGGTATCGTTACCAACAAATTTTTCAATTTTTACTTCCATCTAAAAAGCGATGTTCTCGCCGTGGCGAGCGAGTGAGCAGGCGAGCAATTGAGCGAATGGACGGCGATGATCGTGAAATATTTAGGCGTTTATGTACACACACATGCATAAGAGTCTCTTCTTCTTTCTTTTTGGAGTAGTGTTGTTTTTGTTGTTGTTGTTTTAATGGATTTAAATATTTAATGAACTTAAATATTGTTAAAGGCATTTTGTGTCACTTGTTACCACGTACAACGATTTCTCTTTATAAAATATTATTATTGGATAATTGAGAAGCACCCTTTTACCGTTCCATCCATTAGTCGTTCGTGCTTTCCCCACCCCTTAGCCCTCTTCATCTTGCTCTACGATTTTGACTTTCGTTGAATATTCGTTGAGACAGTTGCGCTTGTCGTTGTTTTTGTTGTTATTGTTGGTTATGTGTTGCATAGTTTTAGCCCGTAGCTCATTTTGTTAACTGTCCGTTTGACACTTTGGGTGGTTACGTTCGCAGTTAATGAGAACGTAAAAATACTATGAGTGAAAGGAACAGCAATAGTGAAATTTTCGCAGATAAGCAGAAAGAGTGATGGAGAGAGAGGATGGAAAAGAATGTAAGAGGTAGAGAGTGAGGATACGTCGCGGCGTCGGAGACTTTGTGCGTTAATAATTTATTGATTACAAGGTAGTTTATGTAGGCGTGACAGACATTAAAGGCTTTGTATGTCTGTTTGTATGACTTTAGCTTGATTGTCGCGATGTAGAAAAATTTTAATTATAATCAGATTTCTTTTAAGTGTTAAATATTTTATAGAAAAAAAAAATAAAATGATTATGGCTATTTTTCGAATTATACAGGGTGCTTTTTATAGCAAATGAGGCTGGAGAGGTACGAAACTATGGCTTAGTAAAAATAAATTGCGATTTTCTTTAAAATTTGAAATATAAACTGAAAAGTTCTTTGGTTTGTTAAAATCAAAATTTATTCTTGATAATGAATATTTAAGTTAAATTTGTCTCATTCACAATTAAATATTTCTTATCAATTCTCATGGTATTTCAACAAATTTTATAATTATTACTTTCATCAAGAAAGGCAAGAGGAAATGGATTATTTTTCTTATCATTAATAACTGCAAGTATTATCACAAAAGGAGAAAAAGTATTGAGATCAAAAGCTTCTTTGGTGGTGGTTAAATTCCAATAAAGTTCTTATAATGAGTTGCTATTTTAGTGAGTGCTAAAGCCTTTCAAACATGCTCCCAGTCAGTGCGAAATGAAGAAATAGTCGTACGAGGAAGAAAAAGTGATTGAGTAAATTTCAAAGGATACGATAATTTCAGTCAACAAATTCAAATCACGAATTTCTTATTTAATTTAAATATTTTATATTTCCTGCCTTTTCTAAAGGATTCTTATCACAAGTTGATCACCATGACTGCCTACAATTATCACAAGATTCTATCACAGGAGTATGCGCCTTTATAATACTTTCATTACAACATTAATTAAAACAATGTTCGTCCTCTTTTTATTTATTTTCTTTCCTTGAATTTTCCAGATTTTCCTTGTAAAATCAATCATAAATTCTTTTAACTTTATTAATCACTTTGATTAACATCCATAGAGTTCATAACGCCTTCGATACTTTTTTCTGATCGCACCCGGTTTTTACGGCCATTTACGATTAAAAAAATTGTAAATTTTTATCGGGCATTAAATATAAAATGAAATGAAAAAAAATTGTGCAATTGATTTTTTATTTCGATAAGATGATACCCGAATTGTTGTTTTTTTAATGGATGCTATAGATGCTACATTTCATGGTGCTAACCTTGAATTGTTGCTGTTAATGATAATGGTGACGATAATGTTGTTGTTGTTGTTGTTGTTGTTGCCATTTTAGAAGCCTTGTGGAGAACATAAAAATATTGTTGATGACCATGACAAACATGACACTTCATCAATCTCGATCATGCATTCGAACGTAATAATGAAGATTTCATACATCAATCGAGGTTTGTTTGTGAATGACGTGAAAGCTATAAAAGATGTCATAATGGTTTGCGATGATTAAGACGATGCGGATGATTATGATGATGATTAAATTGTTGCGGATAACTTTTACCTAAATTAAAGACAGAACAAAAGAATTCAGATGAAAAAGACATAATTATTGTCATTGCCAATGATGGGATAAAATCTGCGGAGAGTTAGGAATTATTACTGCGATTATTTTGAACGGTTGTAATAACAATAATGATGATAATGATGATGCTAACAATGCGCTGAAAATATATATATAAAACGATTCTCATGATGATAATAATAATGATAATGGAAATGAAAAACAAAGTCGTGAGGTGTTAATGATGTAGATGCTATGGGTTTTGTGAAAGCGATATGATGATAATGGTAATGATGATGTAACAGTGATAATTAGTTCATTTAATGATTATCTTAAAAAACAGTGATAGTCACACGGAAACGAAGATACTGATGGTATTCGTGATAATACCAACAATTTAGTAATTAAGATAATGATGATTTGAATATATAGCTAATTATAAAGCTATGATGAAGAGCCTTATTGGCAGTTCTTATGACAATTTGTGATTTGACCGACCTTACCGATGGCCAAATGATTATAAACGAAATGATAAAATCAATTTCACTCTTGGCACCATAGATAATGATGATGATGGTGATGATGGTGATGATGGTAACTACATGTAGTGACAATGATGACGATATTTATTGTAATAGCGATTACAGTTAGATGTTAAGAATAATATATAATCAGATGATAATAATGATATGATAGTGACAAACGTTAGATAATAATAATGATAATGTTGTTTGTGATATTCGTAAAACTATTACGGCTTGGAACTCTGAACTTGTCGCAATATTTTCGGTAACTGTAATTAAAAAACCGTTGCCATGGAAAGCATTCAAGTTAAGCAAGACTATGATGATGATTAAGTCATTATAATGAGAATTATTGAAGGTGCCTTTGTTTGTAATAACGAGAACGAAAATAAACTTAATAGTGGTAAAAGCAATGATAGTAATAATAATAATGCTGAGGTTTCTGTGAAATGAATGACTATGAAGGTATTCATTGGTTTAATAAGGATAATGATTTACGTATTTTCATTAATAATAAAAAAAAGAAACTGCATAATTTTAAGAAGTAATAATGAAATTGGCTAACTCCGCCTGAAGTTATTTTGGGGTATATTTAGTTATAAAAATTGATTATTTTTTATGACAATTAAAGTTTACAATTTAATAATAATTATATTTGCGCCGCTTTGATGAAACAAATAACTGTAAAAATTACGTGTGATGAAAGCGATGTCCTTCCTGATTGATACAAAGTTATTTTATGTTTCTTTTATTCCATTTGTTGTTGTTGTTTGTTCTTGTTGGTGCCTCTTATGATTATCACTTTCTCATATTTGTTTTTGTTTCGAAGACGATCCATAAAGATTTCAGTGATGATAAAATCAAGGATATCAGCAAAATGTCAGAACACGTTATTCATCCGTGGTAGCGCATCACGATTATATCGCTGATGACTATGCGTTATCACAGCTCCACCCTTTGCATCTTCGCTCGTAATATTTAATAATTTTAAAGCGACGAAGGCGTTGTCGGCTACTTTTGCCTAGAGTCCTCCAGCGAAAACGTGAAGAGAGGGTGAGAGGAGTGGCATTCTGAAGAGAGTACGGCATTTTAAATATATTATCCAGGCAGCGGACTTTAACTAATTTAAAAATATTTTCTTTAAACGAACGGACCCGAACCGCATAATGTGAATGACTGGTGTAATGAATGAATAAATGAACGAAGGAATGAGTGAAGGTGAATATATGAAATGATGATGAGTATCATTTAACTAAGTAACTAATTTTTAAGGAAGCAAAAAAATGCTGTCTTTACGCGCTTGTGTTTGGTTGGTGGTCATCAAAATTGTTGGTCGGTTGCTTGATCGCCCGGTTGGCTGGCTCTGCATGAGTTTGTTAATGAAAATGATCTTGACTTTCGATGCTATGATGTTGTATAACAAAAACGAGAACAACAACAACACCAAAAAGAGCTTTTGATATTGTGGAAAGAATCGTCGAAAACTGTAAACAGACGGGTAGAAAGCGTCAGTGGAAGTATAATCAGCGGAAGAGGAATCAAAGCAAATTATCAGTGGAAAAAGCGGCGGCAACAGAAGAAGCAGCAGCATCTGCAACGTTTTCAAGTAATTTTTAAACTGAAGCCTTTTGACAGCTTCCTGTCATTTAAATTTAATTGAATATACATTTTTATTAATTGCTTTTCCGTTCTTGTCTTATCCTTTTAATTCCTGTTATAAATGTGGTTGTTGTTGTTCCTGTTGTTATTGTTGGCGTTTTCATTGCGGCAGGTGTTGTTGTTTAACCCTTGCTCGCGAGATACAATCGTGAATAATGAATAAATTGGTGGCTGTTTAGCGGGAGGAAGTATATTGTGCGGGCGCATAGGACTCTGAAGTGTATGCAGAAGCATTCTATACTTATCATTACTATTTGAGGGTAATTATACTTTTTTGTAGATCGACATAATTTCGCATAAAAATCTTTTCCAGAACGAAATAAACCAAATGATTTGATACAACACTTCGTAGTCAATTTCGACAGTTGGTAGTCAGCTTTTCGTCATCTGCAATGTCTGCGTAATTGATCAAACGAGATAACCTTGTTCGGGATTCATAAATTATTATCAAAAGATTTGAAAAATCTTGGGCACCTTAAACCGTAAATCTCCTTCAAAATTTTCCGTCGAAGATAAAAAAAATTTATAAAAACTTAACTGAATCCGCTACCGTCGAAGCTTTTTTGTTGTGTTATTGTTGTTAGTGGTGGTCCCGTTCCTCTTATTTTGGGTGTCGTATTTTTTGTATTACTTTTTATTTTTCTTTCTTCTTGTGTCTATCGTTACTATTTTTTAAAATTATATATTTTATAGAGCTATTGTTGCCTCACTTTTTTCGTATTTTCATGGCTGAGCGCGTGACTGAGTGTGAGCGTGAGCACAAAGAAATGACCATGATTTTGATTAATTGGAATAAGTTGATTAAAATAAGAAGCTCATTTTGGAAATTAATTAAGCTTTTTCGGTGTTTCCATTTTATTCAAGAGGGACTGATGGTATGAAAAGGAGAAGTGGAGATTGCTTGTTCTTCTGAAAACCACACTTGCTCGTCCCCGAAACCGGTTTGTCTCAAATCCAGCCATAATAAAGAAATGACCGAAACACATATTTGAAAAATTTTCCAATTCTCAAATTTTATGAAAGATATTTTATCAAAAAAATTAGAAAGCTTCAAAAAGTTCTTATTCGTATTAAAAATGACTAAAGTATTCTTTAGAAGCAGTTTTTTTATTAAGAGAAAATTTCATTAAAAGTATAAATTTATTAATGAATTTCATTATGAAGGAATTGCTATTTAATAATTTTATTTCATAATTGTACATAATAACGTAATAAAAATTTTTTATAAACATATATTTCATTAAAGGAATCTTATTTAAAATCTTATTTTAATTATATCTTTCTAAGATTTTTATTAAAATGTGCTTTTATTATTGAATTTTATTTTACAATTTCTTTCAAAAGATTTCAAAAGATATATTTATTTATTAAAAAATAATTAAAAATGTATTAAATTATTAAAAAAAATTATTAATTAGACTTTTTAAAGGAATGTTATTAAATATGTATTTTTAGAGATATTTTTAAAAAATAAGTTGTTTTTAATTGATTTGTATTTAAAGAATTTTGTTATATATTTTCGTTAAAAATGTTTGTTAAAAAATATTTAATTAAGTGATTTTTATTAAAGCATTTAGTTAGATAAATAAATTTTTAGTAAAGAAATATGATAAATATTTTTTAGAAATTTCCATAATTAAATTTTAATTATTTAAAAACTAGATTAGAGATTATATATTTTTATTGAAGGATTTCATTAAAAAATAATTTTTGTTTATATAATTATAAATTCATTTACTTAGGAAGATGCTATTATTGAAGAATTTCATTCAAAGATTCATTTCTAATAAAAATTATCATTAAAATATATTTTTCATTAATTACTCTTTTTAAATATTTTGTTAAAATAAACTTAATAGATAATTTTTATGAAAGAAATTTTGCTGAAGAATTTTATTAAAAAATACTAATTTTTATATATTTATTATTTATTTTACTTATGTAAAGATATTTTCCATGATTAATTTTATCTTAAAGTTTTATATTTAAATAGAAATTAATTTTATTTTATTTTTAAATTCTAAAAATACAATCAAACCAAGTAAGTAATTGATTTTTTAAGTACTTGAAATTGAAAATTAATTTTATTAGAAAAACTTAAACCTTTTTGTTGGACTTAATGTAGCGACTTCATTAATTCACTGAGTTTCGGGAAAAGGACAAAAACTTACTTAAAATTTAAAATTCATTAAAAAAGTTATAAAAATGTTTGATATTTACATTTCTTTAATTCTTCTTAATAAATTCTTAAATCATGAGTTGCGAATTCTTATAGAGGTTATTTCTGTTGACAATAAACCACTAGCTGATGCCATCACCGTGACCATTCTGCCGCAACATCTCAAGTTTTAGCTCGTGTTCGCGTGCCTTCAAACGCAAAGCAGCGATCGACGAACTACGGCGATCTTCGGGCGGTGTGGGTGCACGATGTTGCATAGACGATAATGAAGACGACGTCGAAGAAGACTGTGTCTGCGACGGCGGCAGCGACAACGGAGGTAGCGGCTGCGCTATCGATGAAGGATGCGGTGGTTGTTGCGGTTGAGGATGTGTTGGTGGTGCTATCTGCGATGGATGGGCCGGTGATGATTGCGATGATGGCAGTGACGTTGCGGTAACCACAAGAGAAGTGGGTACATTATGTGGCGGCTGCTGGAGCAGCTGATGAGCCAGAGGAATACTAACTGATGCTGCCTGTGCATGAGACGTGGGCACCTGTTGATGAACCGATGACTGTGATGCCACTGACGAGGTGGGCGAAATTGGTGGTGAAGCGATTAGATGCAAGGGAGGCGAATGATGCGCATGTAATTCGGGCGAACCGAGAATAAGTGTCGGTTTGGAAGAGATAGCAACGGAAGCTTGTGCCGACGGAGGTAGCGGCGGTTGTGCGTGGCGCGGTACGGCAGTCATATTGGCCAGAAATGATTGAAAAGTAGTCGCAGGCGAATACATGGCAGCCATGCCCGGCGGCAGCATATGCGGCGGAGCCCTGGAATAGATAGGAGAGAGCGTAGAAGAAGAATTTTTAATGAAATTAATTCTGAAATTAAATTAGACAAAGAGTTTGTTTTGTTGTTGGCATTCGTTTATATCGCACCTTTGAAATTGGTTAAAGTAGCCGGAGGGTATGATCGGTGCGCCCGCCAAATGCGGATACCGAAAAGCGGCCAAATTAGCAGGAGTATCGAATGGTTTGCGCAGATTGAATCCCAAATGCGTGAAAGGATTCGGTGGCAAGGCTGAACCGACTACCTGTTGTATCGATCCTGGTCCGGTGGGCAGATACGGATTGTATGGATGCGATTGTGGACCGACTTTTTCTTGTTTACGCCATTTGGCTCGACGGTTTTGGAACCAAACCTACAAGAAACAAGCAAACACAAAGAGTGAGGGAAAAACTAGACAAAGAGGGAACGATACGTTAGTAATTTATTGGTCGCAATAACGTCGAAATTGTTGGTAGAGGATACAATTAAAGACCGTCGAAGGGGTGGTAGTGTCGTGTGGGATGAGATGAAGCTTACTTATTGCGATTTTAATTAATTAATCCTTGAAGTTTGTTTAAGAAATTAAATCTCAAAAAGGAAGTGTTACGCCCATATCCGTTAGGGCGGTAGAGGCGTGCCAGTTGTAAACAAGCCGTTCTAAGTTACAACATCGTGTATTTTGATAACTCAAGTAATGCCCAGGCGGAGGGGCATGCATTTGAAACGAAAAAAAAAACCAACACAATAACGACCGCACGGTAACGCGATCCGGCCAGCGAATAAATCTCGTGAGTTGTATTTCTTTGAGTTTTTTAATTAACCCAACATACTTTCAAAATATTTTATTAAAATTAAGATGATCGCATGAAATTTAGATCGTCGTTTGCAGGTTTATTTGTTATCAAAGGAAGCGTACAAGCAAAAAAAAAAATAAACATGAAACAAAAACAAAAATGAAAGAGACTCAAAGAGTGACGCAAGAAATATCACATAGACAGAGATAAAGCAAATCAGATACGGAGAAGCAACAAATTGGGAAGGCGTTCCCTAAGCACCCACCCCGTTAATTAGTTTTCAACAAGGGGGCGCGGTCGGTAGCAATGTCTGCCGATCGGCCGATCGAAACGACGGCAATGCGCGTTGTCGCTTTTAATCGCGTTACTGAACTAAATTCGTTTCGATCGGATTTTTAACATGATGATTATATTTTAGCTTTTCGAGTTTGCTGATATTCCTCCTCCTCCTCCTCCTCCTCCCTCTTCGCGTCTTCTTCCCTCTTCCTAAGCGCTAGCTGGGTAGTTTATAATCGGGTATCTCCTTACCGGTCCGCGGCTTAATTAAACGATGCGATAATGAAATGTGTACACAAAACAACCGCGATTACATGATCACATTTACGAGATACGCCATGGTATATCTGGCGTGGTATCAGGTTGCATTGGCGGTGTGTGCATTATGTATGAGGAAGCCATACAGAAGCGTCTGCAATTTACAAGGTTAATACTGCGATGAAATCGACTGCGTTTCGTTGGCGTGGCAGAATATTGCATTAATTTTCATTTCGGATTTCCGATTTAAGATTTCATTTCCTTTTAGTTGCAGAATATTTTCGATGTTTCTAATGAAGGTTAGCTTTTTCTTCTATCAAAGTGTGTGTTTCTTTAAGGTTTCCGTACCATTAAATATATTGAATATTTTAGCTATGCAGGAATCTTACAAAATCCGAAATGGAACTAGTATTAAATAAAGTTTCATTATAGAATTGTTTCCATATGCTCATCCATATGCTTTCCATATGATCATAGCCATTCTAGTATTCTCAAACGCAGGGGCGTCATGATTCTGGTCTAGTCGTGACTGTAATCATGATTTGATTCCTAAAAGTTTTTGGGCCTTTTCAATTGAAACCTGTTTATACAAAAACGCCTGTCATTGTCATTCCCCAAAGTTTTTACCTCTCAATAACTAACACAGCAGATCTTTGACAAACGCGGGGATATAACTCACTTTCAATTTAGTTCTTAAACATAGTTCGCTAATTTAGCGAAACAGATCCTTATAGATTTTTCTGTTACAGAAACTTTTAATTTCTATTCTCTAAATTTTAGTCATTTTAGACTTATCATGAACTTGAGTTACCCCCGAGAGATCAATTATATATTTAATTTGGTCAAGTTTAAGCAACATTAGACTTGAGGCAACATAGTTATAAGCTACCTTAGCCGTGCACAGAATTTAATTTTTCTACTATATCCGACTAACTCCAACAGATTTACGTTTTAAAATATTTTAACTCTTCTAAATCGTCTGCAAAATTTCAAGCATTTTAGTGAGATAACATTTGCGGTCTTCAGGGGAAATAATTGCCCCTTCAGGGAATGTAGATTCGTAGACCCTTCTAACGGCTTTAGGTGCTCGAGTATTAACTCTCTGCGGTTTAGCTATGTCAATTTTATCTTGTGCTTCCATATGGAGCTCCTTAAATTTTGTTGGTCTCTCAAATTCTATTGGAGCGGCGAAATAGATATTTTCATATGAATGAAAAGTTTCATATGAAACGTTAATAGTAGGCGTTTCCATTGCTCTAGCTATATTGTTTGAAAGTTGAAGACTCCTGGAGGAACTTTACATTTATTTGCTGAGGAAAGAGCTTTAGAGCTTTCTATCACATGGACATTTTCATAGGTTTGTTCCATTTGAAATCTTGTTAATTTTGGCCACACCATATTTGTACCTTTTCTGGTATTAAAAGGAAAAAGTGCTGGAAATAAACTGATATATAAACGATATTCACATTTCAGACCCGAATATGAAAGACTACCGGTCGGGAGAAAATTTGTTGAGTGATTAATTTATTAAAATTGAACTTGTTTCTAAATTGATTAGACGTACAATTTTGATCTTGCTGAAAAACTAAAATATTAAAAAATTAATTGAATGCAATATAGTTATAATTGTTTGAAAGGTTTTGATTGATTTTAAACTATTTTGTGTTTCACTGCATGGATCACATTGAATGGAATTTAACTTGATTTGATCTGACTTAAATTGAATCAGTCAGTCCGATTGAACCGGTCCGAATGGAGTCGATATAACTTCTGAATTTTGATTTCATGATAACGAAAAAAAGTTAACAGACATGCGATTGATGCTTATTTTGCAAGACGCGCTTCTGCATGAGCGCGTGATGATATTTATTTGTTTTTGTATTTGTCTGATCATGTTCGTTTTTATGTTAGTCGAAATTGCGCTTGAGCATTTAATTCTAATTTTTTCTGTTGTCGAAAATTTGTTGAGCGCCAACACATGCCGTCGGCAATTTGCATCTGTACTGCCAGTTGCCGCTTTCTTTATCGTTGGCGCTACAATTGCTGCTGCTTCGTTACCGTTGCCGTTGCCGCAATCGTTACCACTTTCAATTGCCGCTGCTGCAACTTGGTGCTGCTTCTGCTACCACAACTGCTATATCGCCGACGGCAGATCGCGTGCTTTCATGAGAATATTGCGTTTAGCGGCCTCAGACTTTCAGTCATTTTAAATGATTTTTCAGTTCTTTCTGCTCGTACTAGGTGTGCGTGTGTGCTCGTTTATTTGTGCTCATATCCATTAACTGGAATCACTTTATTTCTTTCAAATGGAGCTATTTGTACGGCAGACGGTTAGCTGATTGAAAAAGTCATTTGCTTCAAGGCACAATAATTTTTTTATTTCAATTCCGTCACTTTTAACAACGAGATAAAAACGAAAATTATTTTAGAATAGAATAATTTGAAAGACATAGAGAAGATAACATGCTGTGTTTTTATGTGCTCTTGGTATTTGTTGGTTTGTAATGGTTAGGAGCAATGATTTTCACTAATACCACGCCCATAATTAGTCTTCTTCAAATGCTAGAGATTGGCATGTGCGGGAATGCAAGTAATAAATTCAATTAAATTTTTCTCTAGCATGAGTGAATGCTATTTGACGTATTTTCATTTTGATTCTAGACGCGTTTACGCCTGAGTCCATTTTGTGACTTGATTGAATTTAAGAGAATATCATGTGTTTTAAGTTTATTAAAGATTAATTTGTGTAAATTCGAATACACAGTGATGTAGTTTAATTTTATTCGTTTTAACTTGACTGAATTTTTAATACCGAATGATCATTGCATTGACTAAAATTAACATGATTATATTTTGCGCTTTTCAATTTTTTTAATATAACTTTTGAAATTCAATTTTTTCATATAACTGAATTGACTCAACTGTATTCAACTTTGTGTTTTGGTTACTTTGTTTAAATTGAATATCGCGAGAATGGTAGAGAAGTTAACTTGATGAAATTAGCTTTGATGGTTGGTTTTGTCGGCCATACTATAAAAAGTTGGTTTGATTTTATACTCTTCGATTTGTTTTAATGCGATTTGCTTTGTGTTAACGAAAGCAAACAACGTTAAACTTAACGTTAACGATTCGTTGTATAACCTAATCGTAGTACAGACGTATGTGTGCACTTATTTCTATTGTGTCTTCTATTGTGTTGGATTGGTTATTTTAAAGGAATGTGCTGCATTTTGTGCAGTCAATATTTTAATCTGGTCTGATTAAACCGCCTTTATACATTATTATGACTTGTTTTTTTATTGAATAATTATATGATTTATATTAAAACAATTTTATTCTTATTTAAATTGTTATTTCATTGCTTTAAGATTTTAAATCCTGTTCAAAAGGAATTCAGTTAATTAATGAATATAAAGTTAGTGCTAAAAAATTTACGGCAAAAGCTAAATAAATAATACAATATTTTGCCTTGATTTTAAGCAATTCAGTCAAGCAGTTTTAAACAATTATCGTTTATTCAGCTTAATTGTAGACGTAAGAGATAGAGAGAGAGAGAGGGAGAGAGAGGAAAAGAAAAACAGCGATGCCAGCAACAGAGATTGAAACAAAAGCAATGCATGTTTGTTAAAAATTATTATAAACACTTTTTAATTCAATTTAATTAGATTCAATTCGAAATAATTCGATTAAATTTTAATTGATTAGAGCAATTAAAAAATAATTGATTGGGTCGTAGCAATTACACGATATACGCTTCCACGGGAATTAAGAAAAATGATTTAATTTGCCTTCAAATTAATATTTCATGAGTTTATTTCATGAGTGTGTGATAATCCGTCAATAATGTCGATTTAATTTTCTTCTGACTTTTCGCCATCACATTTGATGTAAAATATAACAATTATAATTGTTATATTTTTAATTTAACATCTCCATTTTCTATCGTATGTTAATAACCTTTTCATGACGAGTTGATGACAGCTTAATTAATTAATTTGGACTAATTGCATGATTGATATAGAATCTCTAGTTTTTCTCTCTTGCTTTTTTCTTTCTTTTTCCTCTTTTTCTTCTTCTTATTCTTTACCTCCTTCTTCTTGCTCGTTTTTAATTATGTATAATTAACCCACGTCGAAACTAATTACAGTTGATCTTGCTGTTGCTTGATAGATTATTACCCGAGCAAACGTATACAGTATATTTACCACGTACATGAAAGTACTAAAACTTACACTTGTCGCTATTGTCGTTGCTATTGTTAGCATTGCTGTTATTGTTTCAATGATTATTAAGACATCATCTAAATTATCCCGATATTTATACTAGTTTACATTGTTTAAAGCGTAAGAACTAAGAACATATTTAGTTTTCATTAACAAGTTCGTTGCTTAAGTCTTTTGTATCAGACATATTTAAAAGTTTCTTTGATTTCCTAGCGAGGCATTAGTGTGAGTGTGTGTTGACCCGCGAATGTGTGTATTGGCTTACTAAATATGTGTGTACCGCTTCTACGACGAAATTATTTATAGCTTTCATATTTTGTTGTTAATTCCCGTCAATCCGTTCGTTAATTAAAATAATCGATTCCAGTAATTGATTAAAATTACAAATAGTAATAATAAATAATATTTCTTGCATATTTCTTTTTGTTTATTTGTTGTGGTTATATTCAATTCCTCTATGAAAATTAAGTAGAATTTTTTATAGTCAATACAATATTGATTGAAGCAATTATATATAATAAAAAAATTATAAAAAATTAAAAATATAAAAAATAGTTGTATGCTGCGAGTATCTAAAGCGATTATTATTATTATAATCAATATTGATATTGCTGCTTCGTTTATTAATGTTTACTTTTACTCGCCCCTCGGTTTCTTATCGCTTACAATTCTTGTTTTTATTGGTATTCTGAAATAATTAAATTAGACAATCTTTATTATTTCAATTCGATTATCCGTAGGTGTTATTTGCGTGTTTTCTCTTACTATAAGTGAATTTTGCTTTTGATTTTGCATTGCAAAATATTCACCTGCGTTGGCAATTGCTATCTCGTATTGCAGTTCGTGCGTTTATCTGTTGACAGCTAAATTCAATATCAGTTTAATTAATTAATTTATTATTCGACAAACAATATTCCATCTTAATTATCTTAATGAATAATTATTCATTCATATACGCATTTACTTAGTAATGTTTTAATCAGTCAATTTGCATGATTTAATTTAAAAGCAAAAATTATATAATAAATAATAGCTTTTAAAATTTATTTTCTATAAATGTAAATGGCACTCATATTAAATGAAAATAAATATAAGGGCATATAACTCCGACTACACAAAGCGTTTTCCTATATTTTTAACACTGATGATTTTGAAGGCTTCCTAATTGTTTAAAATCGTAAGAAACATGCCAAAATAATAATTGGGGAATGATGGGAAACACGTTTTTTGTTTGGTGAGAGTACGTAAATAACTCAAGTTGTCACAGTAAGTAGATTTTAAGGAATTGAGAGCGAATTTTGAATAGCTGAAATGAATTCTTACCTGAATACGTGCCTCTGTTAAACCAATTTTCATAGCCAGTTCTTCCCTGTAAAGACAACAAAGAAAATAAATGTAATAAATATAATTAATTTATATTTAATTTAATAATTTAATAAAAAAATAAATGTAATAATTCCGAAACTTCAATAACAATTTTAAATATTTAAAAAAACATCGTTATGCATTATGAGAAATTATTTCATTTTGCCAAAGCTGCGAATAATTTTTTCCTGAAGCCATTATTGGCATAAAAAGTCTGGAACATGTACCGACACCGTTCTGTGAGGGTGTTCATTCTAAGAACCAATTTCTGCTTAATATCGCATCTAATGTCGATATGTTTGCATTAGAGATATGTGTTACTTTCATGCTACCGAAAAGATGAAAATTCGTCAATATTGAAAATTTCTTACATTCTGAAGGGTCACTTGAAGCTGATGGGCATCGGCTTACATTAAGGTAATTTAAAGGTTCACAATCACGTATTAAAATCTCTATTAAAATTTTCCCTAACGTGCATAAAAATCTAAATAACTTTCCAAACAACGTAATGCAATATATTAAAACAAATGACGATACAAACAATTAGCGTAAAGCAGAATAATGTTTAAGAAACCCCAGTAATATATTCCTCTCTTTGCTCTTGTTAATAATTCACATAATGTGAGTTATATACTCTGTGAATTAATATAATTAGAAATGTTAAAATACCACAAGTAGCGAAGGAGAACAGAGCGCGTAAAGAACCAATAGAACGGTTTAGGTTCTTTATTCATGGCTTACACAGTGTTCATGCTATAACGCTATACCGTTAATGGTTGGCGGAATAAACTAGGTTTGAATTCGTTTTAGAAATCGGGTTTTAATTTGTCATTAAAATTTTAGATTCGATTTAGTACCCATACCATACAATAAAGTCGACTGAGTTCAACAGCGGCAATCAGGTTTATGAGACTTATCATGAAAGTGGAAGTTTAATGAATCAAATACTTAATAATTTCATTTGCAAATATTTTATTTAATTAAATATGATTGGTTAATCGTAAATGGCATCAATAATTGACATACTGTATTGTATTGACATACAGTATTGATAATCGATAAAAAAAACCAAAGAGACAATTAGGTAAAATATTTGTGGGTAGCATAATTATCACGGCCGCTATCACCGCCATTACCACTATGTAAACCACGTAAACATTCATGCACGCAAACGTGAACTGAAACACATTTTAATAACACTTTAAACTCAATTAACAGAGATCGTGGCGTAATAGGAACAAACAGTCACGGTTAAAAAAAGTGTAAAATAAACTCTTGAAAAATTAATGAAGATTAAAAACAAATCTTTTAAGATATTATGGCAAATTCTACAAGAGAATGTATCTCCAAGGGATAGTATTCTGCATAAAGTGTAAATAAACTTAAGGCAAATTCGATAAAACACAGAAATTATATAAATAAATTTTATTTTTTATTGTATTCTGTTGTTGAAAATAATTGTCATTACCAAAAAATCATAAATCATTATAGCTACCAGAACTGTGAGCCAGTGATGCATCTTAACCGCCTGTGGACAATTGTAAATGGTGCCTACAGGTGGTAAAGGTTGGAAACCATTTTCTTTGACTATTCTAAATCTACTTAATAAAACTGTTTTTCACATAGTATTATTCGATAGTGCAGGTACAGTCGGCTCAGAAAATTCAAACTGACTGATTTGCAAAGGGCTGAGATATATTTTCAAGCCAAAACTGAACGTGGTATACAAATCGCACGTGGATACCGTTTTTGCACAACATCCTAAGCAATCCTTCGCCAAGTTTCCATTGAAAAGCATAAAGAGAAACAACAATTAAATTTAAATCAAACCGCAGCAGCATTTCCTAAAGTGCTTAACAGTAGGATATTCAATAAAAGAACAAGAAGTGGAAAAATCAGAAAACAATGTGGAAGTTATTAAATTCAATTGCTACCGAAGATTTTTGAACTAAAGACATAAGAAACAAACTCGTTAAATTTGCTTGCAAAAGCTTGTTACTTCGCTACAAGTAGCAAATTATAATCGACGCAGCACGCCACGACGCTGATGTTGCCGTTCTGTGTAACTAATTTAGCAATAGAAAAACCGACAACGAATAACAGGCCGGCCGTGACTACTCGCTCAAATGCATACAACGTTTTCAAAAGACTTCAAAACAAACTCTTCCATATCACTCATTTAACGTTTTTAAAAGACTTAAGAAACAAACTGCCGTGCGAAGTTCTGCATGATTTCTGTTTTAGATTCGTTTGTTTTAAAAACCAAAGCAGCTTCTTTTTGTTTACTGTATCACTTATTTTTATGGCGAAGAAAAAACCATAGGAAAGGGATACGGTCTTAATTGAAAATGAGGAAAATCTATATGCGATTATAATAAATCACACGGGCCTTGCCTTTTCCTACTTTGTAAAAACTCGAACAATAGAATCATTATAAATTGATTGAATATAATTAAGATTCTGTATAAATTTTTTCGCTGTTGATTGGTAGCGTTATGATCTGTGTCTACGTATTGGGTTACGCTCTTGTTTTTATTTTGATAGTTTTTATTTGTGTTAGTGGATAAAGAAACAGGGACTAAGCCGAGGTTGGTTTGAACCTGACGGAGATAGTTGCACCGTCTGACAACGCTAAAGTGCGCCGTCGAATTATGCAATAAACCATTAAGTTATAAAATTAAGCCAGAGCAAGGATTTTCATGTTTTTTATTGTTGTAAAAACGGTAACAGTAACAAAACATCGACACTACCCCAACAAAGGCAACAGCAATTTAAGATGCCATAACACAAAAAGCAACACCTTTAATAATAAATTAACGCAACAACAATAATAATCATAATAATTACAGCTATATAGTTATAATAGCTGCAATATACCAAGTATTTTTTTCTCTTAGTCCGAGACCTTCTAAGACTGCTCTGTTCCGCAAACGTTACTCCACATCACTATTCTTCCTACGATACATCATTCATTCTCTTATCTCCTCATCGTTGCATCACAACTCTTGATGATTATTATAATTTACTTAATGGATTTTCATGTTTTCTGTAATTGAATTTATTTTAATTAAACTCTCTTGATATTCCTGAGTGCAATTTTATCTCGCCTGCAACATAATTGTGAATGAATACATTCGTAGAAGAGTAAGGAATTCGTGCAAGTAAGAGAATGAGTGAGTAAGCAGTATTCGGTGGGATGAACGTTTATTGAAGTTCCTGAAACATGGTTTAGTGAAATATTATCATTAAATATTTGGTATTTGTCGGGGTCTGGTTTGGCAGACTTTGACATGGTCTGTGTTGTCTTGCTTTCTTATTTGTTAATTCAGTTTAGTGCGGATCTTATCAGCGTAGCGAAACATGAAGACTTCCGGAGGGCCATTTCATTGCTGCATCTGTAGCTTTCCTTGGCGATCAAAATTTAAAATCACATTAAATTAGTAACCTCAATGGGCTCCTGTGGTGATTTTTATAGTTATTAGTAGTTATTTTAGCTAGTTACGTTAGCTTGGATATAAATGGGAGAGGTGGCTATGACAACTTTAACACTATGGGCGTTAAAAGTAATAGCCGATGGCCCTTTTTATATGCCATTTTTCGCGCAGCATTCATTATTCGTTATTCGGTAATTAACTGCGTTTTTCTTCAAGAAGGACCGTAGTTGGTCGCATCGATATTTTGATGATGTCGATCAATATCTTGATGTTGATATTAATTAGGCGGATGGGAGTGCCGTTTAAATTTGATTTTTTTAAGATTGATTTTTCATGAATAAATGTGCCCATCACACCGATGCAACGTTGACCGTTGTTGTTGTCGTTGGGGTGATTGTGCAACTGTTCTTGTTCATGTTCCCGATCATAATTTTGTAATTAATGATTTGTAATTTGTCACTGAAGCAAAATATTGGCTGTCTTATCAACAACTACAAAAACAATTCCATACAAATTGCTGATTTTATTCAATAACAACATTTTGATTTTCTGTAACGCCTTGATGCGGTCATTAATTTTAAGTCAGCAATTTATTAAGTAAAGTGCTCGAAATTGCCCCAATTAAGGAAATTATTTATTAAAATTGAATGCAGGTGATGTCAATAATGATAGGGTGGCCGCGACGAAAAAGCGATGAAGGAAACTTCTTGGGCCCTTTTTCTCAGTTTTTGTCCCATGGCAGAAGCTGTAGCAACATCACTATTACCATTATTATCATTACCATCATCACCGTCATTCTTATCGCTATTATTTTTTTCAGCAAACTATTATAATTTCCCTTTGATTATATATATTTTAAACGATTAAATTTTAATAAGATATGTTTTTATTAATATGATTTCATATATTTTTTAAATGCGCGCCGCATTTAATAATTCCTTTAAAAAGGTCTTTACGCAATTTTTTAGGATACTCAATATATTACGTTTATATTGAGATATTGATTTCATTACTGTCGTTAATAATTGATAAACATTTCCTTGATTAAAATCTTACGAAGGAAGAATCCCATACGATCATGATGATCGCCCCGTAGTTCAAAAAATCTATCAAAAATTGGAAAAGGTTGGAGTGGGGTGGGAGCATAGGATGAAGTCAATGAAATAGGATTAAACTAAATGTTGCAGCCTCACCCGCTGTTAACTCAGTTTCATTCTTTTAATGAATACTTTCGAGAATTTGATTACACAGACGCAGTTACCACTTCTAAAAGTTTTGTCGGCCCCCGGTCACCTCTTTAATGTCAGGAAACCGTATCATTTCCCCCATTCCCACCCAACCCAACTCGTTACAGCTGTTGCGCCTCGTTGTTGGTTTCTAGCCTGTGTTGCCATAGACATAGTCTCCGATTTTACGCCGATTTAATTGTATGCAAACTGCCGGCGGCAGATGCAGATAACGAGAGATAATGACACAGCGCCAAGGCGATGAGAGTATTTTTTATGTACTTTTTGTGTTCTTTATTCTGTTTCCGAGCTATTTAAACGGCTCACATGCGCGACACAGAGTGTTGCTTAATTGTTATTATTAATTAAATTGGATTACTTGGTGCCATGCTGAGCTTGTAGGAGAATATACATGTGAGTGTGTGTGCATGTGAGTGTTTATATGAGGGAGAGAGAGGGTGTGTATCCGTGCTATGGTGTATGCCTTTCAAAAGCGTGAAATAAAATTTTAATTTTTTTACAGCTCTTATAGTTCGTATGATGATAATTATGATGTTCTTTTTAACGTAAAATGTAATCCCGATTACTTCGATGTGATACAACATATATATTTGTATATATATTCCATTGAACATACCTCGTAAAAACATCCGGATAATGTGTTCGTGAGAAAGCTTTTTCTAATTCTTCTAATTGAAAACTCGTGAAAGTTGTACGATATCGGCGTTGTTTACGCTTCGGTGCGTAGTCGTCTATATCACCATCGCTATTGGTATCCGAAATGGGGCTATTGGTGCCACCGCTTGGGGCATCCGTTGCCACCATTATGCATGAGGCCGAGCGATCAGGAATAGCATCCTGATGAGCTAATTTGGCTTCTTGTGGTAGGTCTTCCAGTTTGACCTCCTCCGATATGCCCATAATCAAGAGGTGGCCACAGCAGCGGCGATAATAAGATGGCGTGATGACGCTGCTAACTGACGTTATTGAAATACTAGAAAGGAGACAAAAAATCGACGAAGATTAGAAAAAAAAAATAATTACAAATTTTTATGAATAATTAAAGTAACAATATTTTACTTCATTTACTTCCTTTTATATATTTCGCATTATTTTTAAATATTATTAACATACGTTTTATTATTAATTACTTTTAAGTATGCTGTTATTTGTTCTTAATTTGTTGTCATTTTAATTAATTCGTTTCATTAGTTAATATTATTTATTTAAACAGTGTCTATTAATATTGTTTTTTTATTTACTTAATTACTTTTTATTATCCAATATTACTTTTCGCATTATATAATTATTTTAATATTTCATTGACATTGTCATTAAATAGCTTTTTTGTTTTAGCACAAAATTGTCTTATATACATCGTTTATTTCCGTTATTAGTTTATTAAGTGTATAACTTTTTATTAATCATTACCTTTTTATTAATTTTTCATTAACCACTATTAAATAATAGAAGAAAAAACCAATTAGTTTTAAGTTATTGGTTTTTCATTATTTTATTTTTCTTATTTCTTTATTTCATTCAATTATATTATATTATTCAATTTAATTCTGACGGAATTTTGTTTTTTCCAGGTGTAATTATTAACTATTGTAGTATTTTAATTACTTTGTAATTTTTTTACGTATTACTTCATACTTTTATATGTTAGTACAAGAGAATAATAGCACCAGTAACACGCCCACTTAAATGTATGCCTTTGGTTCAGATACCACTATCAAGCAAGAAACCACTATATAGCAAGTTTAAATCAACATTTTTATTTTCAAATTTATTCTCTAAGAAAATATGCACACCCAAAATGGGCGCCATCCGCCCACTGGTAATTAGAATTATACAGTAAATTTATATTACGAACGTGGGATATAATGTAAACATCGACCTGGTTCAAAGTTAGCGTTATCACTTATCAATATTTATTTCATTTAATTTATTCAATATTTAATTAGATTTAAATATTTCATTATTATTTGAATACTATTCACTACTAACTATTTATAATATCATTATTATTTTGTCATTCGATATTTTGGTTTCAGAGTCAGTATTCAATCTTCGGTTTGAATGGTCCAGTAAATTTCTAAATTGGGGCGTTGGGGATAGCTCACTTAATGGTCGATACAAATTAAATTGTATTAATAGGATTAATTGTGTTAGTGGAATTTTCAACTGCGGTAAATTTCACAACGGAAAAATTATTAGCCATTTATTCAAAGTTAGTTTTAAGACCCGCTTGCCACTGATTGTGAAAACATATTATGAACCCACGTGCAGCATACCATGCTTATTTTATTGTTAACCGTTGATTGAGATGTGGTTGATTTTGAAATTTTTGTACTTTTTATTTTTATTTTACTTATGCATTTATTTTTGATCGCCTAAAAGAGACATTTAACCGAATTTGGTAAAGAATCGATTGGAATGCATGAATTGCATTAGCTATAAATAAAGAAATAAATAATTAAATAAATAAATAAATAAATAAATAAATAAATAAATAATAGAAACTACACCGCAGTGTTTAAGTTGATAATTAACCAACTTCATCAGTTGAATTTGTTGGTTTTGTTTTTTTCATCTTATTGCGATCATTCTTTCGTTGGTGCTTTTTTCGGTGGCGGAGGCGGTTAATTTGAGTCGAACAGAACGAGAAAGAGAAAAAGATATTTTAAATAACTTTGCTGCTGTATAAATTTATTAAATTTATGCAGCAGCGACAGCAATAAAATCGACGACTGTTAATATAGCAATAACAGCAACAGCAACAGCAACATTAACTGCTACGAGCTCCGACTTTAGTTGATTTCAGCTAAAAAGACAACATATTTTTTTTGGAAAATATTGGACTTGTTTTGTATTGGACAGTTAAGGAATTCTGAAGCTGCTTTACTTTATAGTTTCTTTCTAAAAAAAATTGCCGTAATTTTTTCCTAAATTCTTTTTCCTGTTTTTTATTTAACCTTTTAAATGCATTCCGTTGCTCTGTTTTTAATTTATTGCACACGCAACACGAAAATGTTGTCGTGCAATTACTAGATGTTGCAACAATAACACCAACAACAACCAGCGAGCGATAAGTGCAAATGTGAACAATTATAGAACGAGTTAATTACTGTTAGTGTTGCCAGTTGTTGTTGTTGTTGTTGTTGCCGCTTATAGTTTATGTTGCTCTTGCTGTTCAATCGAAAAAGATGCAGATGCAGATGCGCAGACGCGTCAAAAGTCGCACATGCAGCATACATTGCCGTCGAATTGTTACGCGTGAAGCACATGTGCTGCTGACGCCTTGTATTTGTACCTTTGGCTCCGATCTTCATCAGAAATAAAGGAGCTGTTGTTGGTGCTACGACTGATTTTTAAGTAGTCGAAAGTAATTAATGCTGCTGCTGTTGTTGTTGTTTCCCTCGTTTTTGTTGCTGAGATAATACATTTTATTTTATTCCACGCATTCTAGTTTCTGTGTGTGTATGTGTGCGTGTGCATTTGCGTGTGCGTGTTTCCATTAAGACTCAAAAAAAACCGACATGACCATCAAGGGCACCAAGACTCCGATCCGATCGCTTGAATCCTTTTTTGTTACAAACAATTCGTTAGGTTGCATAATTTTCCATAAGCTCGGAGTATTTAATTTACTTAAATTGGTTTTTGCCTTTGAGCCAATCAATGGCGATGTGACAATCGAGCCAGATCGCATCGCATGCAGTTACAAAATGGCAGAATATATCCTTTTGCAGAGATTCGCAGAACGCCTTTTGCACCATCTTCACATGACGGCATACCGCACTACAATCTTTGGTAGCGATCCACAATTCCGCACAAAACCGAACCCAGAGACATCGATCAACGAGTGAATGAACAAATTGTTTCATGCTTTTCCGTTATTGAAATGTAAGCCACGTCGCCGCATTGCCACGCTGTTAATTAAGTTGTCGTTTTAAAATCGTTTCAGTTTCGTTTTGGCTACTTTTGTCACCTCCCTTTTTCCCTTTTGCCCTTTTGTAGCGGGTCTAGTAGCCTTTTGGCTAGTTATCACTTCCCATTTCTATAGCCTTCTCTTTACTTTTTTCTAGGAATCTCAAGCATTAGTACCTTCCCTTTAAATGAATTTAGTTTTAACACAAAAAACTAGAATTGTTTTACATAAAAAGGAAAGGAATTTTTAGAAGGCATCAAAACAGGCATAGAGTCGATTTAGAGTCATTTATCAATAAATTAATATTGATTAACGTATAAAAATCAGTAAGAACAGAAAAAAATTTATAGTTTATAAATAATATGTATAAATGGTTTTAACAGAATTTTCAATTTTTCGATTAATTTGTAAAATCCTGGGAGTGATAGAGGAGAAGAATTAAAGAAGCTAGAGAAGCAAGTTAAATGAGCGATTTTTTTAATAAATTACTAATTGTTTTTTTATAAAATTATCCAAAGGTTGGAGTATGATTGTTCCTCCGTTTGTAACGCGTTAAAGGAGTCGTGTAAGGTATAGAGAAATGTATATATTCCGTTTCTGAATAATTTGAGTCGATTTAGCTTTGCCGGTTCGCTT
Source organism: Physocephala rufipes (assembly GCA_963966595.1). Taxonomy (NCBI): domain Eukaryota; kingdom Metazoa; phylum Arthropoda; class Insecta; order Diptera; family Conopidae; genus Physocephala; species Physocephala rufipes. Next base: position 24,476,933 of record OZ016502.1, read on the forward strand.
GCCTACCTGTCCATTTATTTGTCTGCCTGGCTGCACGTCCTTATGCCCGCCTATTCGCCTGTCGGTCTGTCTGTCCGTCGGAGAAATCACGATTACAGGTGAAAGTTGGCACCAATAAGTTATTGAGTCGAATTTTGATGAAAACCGCGCCTAATTATGCTAACTAATATGGATATATCTGCGTGAGTAATTGATTTTTAACATTCTTGGCTAGAAGTTGATGCGAAAATCTTATCCCCGAGCTCAACCACGAATACGAAAATATTTTGGAAAAGTGGGCGATTTGTGAATGATTTTGTGAATGATTTGCATTTTGTGAATTTTTTTTGCCGATTTTCTCGAAATTTGAATTATTTTTTGTTGTACTTGTTACGCATGTTCTGGTATTGCAACTGAATCGGTCATTTTTGGCGATCGCTTATCAGCCATTATACCCTTGTTGCCGACATTTTTGTAAAACTGCCAAGATAGGTGGTGACGGGCACCGTTACATCGTCTAGTATCAATGTGGGAACAAAATTCACAATACGCTTGAACCAACGATTCACAAAACTTTCGATATCATTCCACCACAAATTCGTGTCAAAACAAACCCGGCGGCGCAAAAAACCCTCCCTCCCTGCACATAATTATAATGGATAGCGATAATTTCAAATTGAAAATGGGTTGCTAGTCACTCTCTATTTTGTAATACCCATTATTTGTAATTAAAACGGGTTTCTTCTTAGAAATTTATTAATTTACCTCGCGGCATTTCATCACGAGTTTTTACAATTATAAATTATCAATTATAATAAATAATTTTACATTTATTATTATAATTGGTTAATTAGATGTGAATGATAATTCATTGCGACTTTCAATTAAAATACTTATCCGCAAATGCGCGAAAACCGCAATTGCATTCTTGCTTATGTTTGAATTAATTATATTTCATTAAGAAATAATATATTGTTTTAGTAATTAATGGATCAACCCAACCATTCGATTGATTTGCTTGTTTATTGCTTACGAATTCCGTCAAATAGGAATATCTTGAAATATCTGGAGAACCTCGAATTAAGACATCACACCAACAGAAATAACTACAGCCCCACCTTCCTCTTCATTTCTCTTCGTCGTTAAAGAAATAGGTGATCCGATGATCATTGTTGCATTCATCTTGATCTCTTGATCTTACATTTAGTATTCAGTATTAAATATTCAACAGTCACAACAAGAGCAACAAGAATAGCGTCAGCCGCAACAACAACAACAGTCAGCAAACAAACCCAAGCCCATTCACGTTGACAACTTAACATGGACGAAGTCATGCACGGCTGTCAATTGGTAGCAATGAGGTATAACCCCCACTATCACCAACACCATCGAGGTGGTGGTACTCTTAATAATAAAAGAACAAAGAAGAATAAGAAGGGAAATAAGAATGAGAAGTTGAAAGCCACCTTAATAAGAAAACCAACAACAGAAGCAAGTATCCATTTGAGATATTCTTTCTCATCTTCCGTTGGAGTCCTCTTCGGAGCTTAAGAGGAAGCCAAGAAACTGAATGGTGTATAAGAAAGGGGAGAATACGGAAGAAAGGCAGAAGGAATTAACAATGTGCGTATGTGTATGTGTTGTGTGTTGGCATATTTGTGTCTATGTGCATTATCATATATCTGTATCTTGAAATAAAATTGTATCTGTATCTACAACTGCGTCAATGGCGATAGTAGACGTTTCGTATCGTATCAATCTCGTTGCAACTGGTTAAGCTCTTTCTCTTTTAAATAATAATATTTGTTTTTGAATTGAAATGATAATAAAATTCGAAAGCGATATCTGGATTGGTAGACTGCTCTACTATTGAAGATGCCACAACTACCTTCGCTTCGATGCAATGTCTTTATTTCGTCGACTACTATTTTCTTGGATTATTTTGTTGTTAGAGTTTAAAATCAATGCGTTCTTCTGTTTAGTCCGGTAGAGCACTGGTCCAACACGACGATGTTTCTATTGACAGTTGAACCAGACAAAACGTGTTCTAATTTAATGAATAACACGCTGATTGTTACAGCGATAAAAGCGGCAATGCGTCGTGCGGCTGACTTTGCTACAACCCGGGTGGATTAACTTGTTGTTGGTTGGGTCGATTTATTCGTTGAATGATTAAAGGAAGAAGGAAGAAGGAATTAAATCAATGATGGCTGGTTTGATAGTTAATTAATTGTAATAGTCCTGGAATACTTCGAGTCCATTCCTCTGATTCTTTGAATTGTATTGAGGTGGTTGAAGCGTTTTGGTGAACTCAATTTTTATTTGAAAACCTTTGAACTGAATTGAATTGGCTTGTGAATGTTTAATTTATATGAAAATGTTTGTCATTAAAATAATTTCGGTTGGGTTTGAACTGCATAAAATCGGTGTAGTTTGAGCTAGGTTTACTTATGATATAAATTGTTTGCTTTAGTTAATTTAATTTTTCCATCGAGCTAATCCTCACAAATTATTATTAACTTCTCTTAAATTTTTTCTAAGTACGTTCTACCGCTAATCGTACAAATAGATCCGTTTTTTAAGTTAGTGCTTCTACAAATTAATGAATTTGAACATCACACAACAAGTCGAGTATTCGTGTGGAATGTAATCCGTTAATGCTTACGTAACTATGCATTTCCTCAATAATTATTACAAAACAAAACCTCAAATTATTATGAAATTATCGGCTGGTTGCTTGGCCAAGAATGGATCAATTACAAACGACTCTTACAAACTCAAACAAATTACAGCAATCATCCTTTAACGAGTTAGTGCGTAATTCTTAATATCTCTTTAATCTGTTTTGGTGTTTAAAAAAACCATTCTCTTGTTGTTTACACTTATTGCTAGAGGAAGCTCATCATCGGCATAAATGGCTGAGTGACTGCGTAAACCAAAGGACTCGTAGAACAAAAACAGCAATACCTTCGATTATCGTGCTAAAGCTGTTCGTTAGATGCAACGTGATTGTTGTGGTAATAATGATGTTCCATGTTTTGTGTAGTGTTTACCATAAAGCAATAAACAGTCAATCAAACAAGGACGTAGTCACGATTATTATCCGAGAGTGTGATTTCGACTTGGGGGAATAATTTCATAAGAATTAAATAATAGAAACTCAAAACTACGAAGTCTACAGACTTATTTTGAGATTTTTATGGTCGCATTCTAGGGGAAGCCTCCACATCTTGATGCGAGGGGACAGATGGCTTCTTTATACATCGAGAATCGAAAGAGAACGTATTAAATTTCTCTCCATAGAAATCGAAGGTAATTTGGAGAATGTTCATTTTATTCACCGGTTTTGAAAATGTTGATGTGTCCTTAACTCCAATTCCCTCCGTCTTTTCCCATCGTATGGGAGAAACATAACGAAACATAACGAAATTGGGTTAAGCTAGTTTGGCAATTCCACAGAGAAGATTATGACATGTCTGTGTTTAACTGTTCCCTTCTTTGAGGAGTACTGCCAAACCTTTTGGCTTGATCAGGAAAAGGAGTGTTAAAACCGGCAAAAATGGCGCCATATGTTGTTTTATATTTGACTTTAAGAAACAGGTACTCCGGGGTTGCAGATGGCACCAACCAAAGTTGGAAATAGTAACATTTTCCCCTGGCAAGGATATAAAGTAACAAGTAGATGCACGTACATTACTACACAAGCGACACTACTTTCTAGAGTAGTAGACTCGCCATGTCGACGATCGTAACGTGGCTATTTCTTCGCTTTTTATTGCGTGCTTGCTTCATCGACGGTGCGTGAAACTTTGAAACTTTGAGACGGTGCGTGGAATGCAATAAACTTCATTTTATTTTATATTTTAATATTCATGAAGTTAATTGAAAACACTAATTAATTTCAACGTTATTAAGTTTGTGATAATCGTAATTGTCGCTATCGCCACTATTGCCGTCACCGCGTCATTGTCGGCATCGTTGACGTTTATTGAGATGATGCTGTCACCGATGACCAACTACGGTGATGGCCTTTCCTAAAAAGCCAATCATCGGAGCTACTTGAATTACGTCACTGTTAAACCGTTTTCATACCTTTCCACCCATTTTATGCGTGAACCTTGTCGTCCAATAAAAACATTTCAATAATATACAATAATTATTACATATGTTTATTGTTGCAAAAATATTTCAAAAATTATTATGTTTTTCCATTCGAAGTTCACATAATTTTTAAGTACGATGAAAATATGTTGACAAATATCGTTAAAGATCAAAGCGGGTTGATAGTAATGGAGTGATGACATGGTTGATTGATAATGCAAAGGGTGGTGGAAGAGTTCAAGTGTTGTCTTAAAAGAATTTCATAAAGAGAAACATTCAACTGTTGATGCAATGTTAATTAGAAATAAAATGTATAATTATTAAAGATATCGACAGGCGGCAATAATACTGTTGATAAATTGCTAAGAATGGCTTGAAATTGAAATGACCCGGGAATGTTCATTTATAGTTATACGAAATTAGTCACCGAAGTAATCATCCTACGTGATGACAGATCTTAGAATAAGGTAACTCTAGAATAAGTAAAGCCACTAATGGTGAACGCTCTCACTAAACCTTAGTCATCGTCATTTGATTCAAGCTCTTCCTTTGTAATGTAGTCAATTCGAAATTTAGCTTGACTTTGCTCAAGAAAAGTCGGATTTTTCATTAAGAACTACTAAATACTGGGTGACAGAATCTAAGCCAGGCCTACCGGGAAGAGCAGCAATTACATGAAATCAGCGTCAAAGCGGATGTCCGTATTTGATGAAGAAAATCAACGAAACGGTTTTGGACAATGGTCAACAAAGAATGCATGTAAGCTTGGGGATATGGCAGACATATAATGAAGTGTTGCACAACGCATATTGATTGAAAATCCGGACAGAACAAGTTGTGCTTGCCTGCTTACTGTGACACAAATACAAACTCGTGGTGAGTGCATCAACCCATTATTTGGTGATGTTTCACAGGAATAAAACAGAGTTTTTGAGTCTTTTCGTAGTCACGAATAAATCAGATCTCGTTTTAGGTTCTAGACTTTTGAACCGAGAGAGCAGTCGAAACAATAAAGCATAGGGCCAGACCAGCGTTTAATATTAATAGGTCAAAAACAACATGTAATATTAAATGATGACAGATAAGTATTATGTGTATCATGAGCCTAGCCTTTTATTACTGGGGCTGATCTCACATATATCAAATATAATTATAATACAATGAGTACAGGTAGTATCGTACAGAGAGCTTAATGCTGTAATGGAGATATATATATATATTGGTAATAATATTGATTGTACGTATTCTCTACGCGTTATAATTGTAATTTAGTTTTATAATAATTTTGTAATAATTTTATTAATTTTATCGATTGTAATGGAAAGGGTTTCTAATTTAAATTAAAATTCAATAACTAAAAATTTAGTCTATATAAGAAAAAATACAGAAAAAAACAATAGAATTCTTGAGAAACTCACCACATTTTTTGAGAAGCACTTTAATTACCCCTTACCTCATCTTAAACACCACAGTGAATATATGGTAAAGACACTTATCCTTAAAATACCTTTGCAAAAATCTTTCGAATAGATGCGAAGACAACCTCCGAGATTCCCAATATTATGACACTACCTCCCAAACGATTAACCTCTCAATCCGCGAATTGAACACTTCTCCAATGATTTCCATTTAAAACGCTATATGAAATCTCTAACGCAAACTATCTGCTAATTAGAATTCTGTATATCAATTAATAACCATAAATTCTGCACCATAATTACCACCGTTAGCAATAGTGGTAACAACTAAAATAACAAGTTGTTTGTAAATTATTTAATAATGATGAAATGAAGTTGGTTAATTTAATTGAACGACTAAGAATTGCACGAAAGACAAAAACAAAAACGAGTGAAGTGCATTGACTGAGTCTGATGATTGAGTGAATGAATGAAATAATGATTGAGTGGAACTAAAGGCAATGTGAATGGAAACGGTCGGGCGGTGGTCAATCAGTCTGTTTATGAGAAATTAAGTTAACGCCCAATTTAATTAAAAAATTCCGCAAGAATTTATGAGAAAAAAAAAGTTAGACTACAATTAAATAAAAAACAAGGGAAAACAACAACAACAACAATGGAATAATTTTCTAATACTATATTACCAGCCGTATCGCAGAAGTGGGTTTATCACTATTTATGAATCTCGGGAAACAGTTTTTTTCCGACGTTTTAACATGTCTTTTTTATGTTATCAATTTTTATGTTGCGGAAAACTGCATCGCATGAGGATATTAGCTGTTATAAATGTATAGTTCTTGCACTCTTTGTACTATTAGGAAATTAACATCGACTTCATGAGATAAAAATGATATAATTCAATTGTATTAATTACAAAGTTCTAAAAAATCAAAATATTTGCTCGGTTAATTAAACTTAAGATTCTAATTTATGAGCTAATAAATTGTAGATAGCGTAATAAGTTGTTATTAAAGGACTATAGTAGTCCATATAGCTCACGGGCTGCAGCAGTTGGGAAAACTCAGTGTCAGTGAACACTATTGAACTTTGGAAGTGTATTCAATCAGGCATTGATACCATGTTGCCACCTGTCTTAATAAAATAATAAACCATTATTTGGATTCATATTACTTCAATGCAAACACTCACAAATCCATGCTATTCGTACCCCATTCGTTCTCTACCACAATTCCAAATAAAAAGCCCTTTTAAATCTATTGCATTACCATATTCCTTATCGCGAGCTAAGCCAATGTATTTCCTTGTTATTTTGCACTGGATTTAATTACTGCTGTTTCTCATTCTTTGACTTCTTTCTCTGCCACGTTGTCGTCTTATTGATTGCAGGTCGATGTTTCCTCCCGTATTAGATACGGTTCAACTTTGATTTGATTAATTTTATTTTTCAATCTAACAAACTTTTGACGTACGATATCAAACTATCATCAACCAACTAACCGTCAGCAACAAACAACCAACAACTAATAATCGGCAACCAATAAGCAGGAACCGGCGAATAAACAACTCTCCGCATTACTATCCTCGTCAGCCTCAACTCAACTCAATCAACGGCGCAACCAAGAATTTCGCATCGATCCAAACAATGATAGACAAACGATAGACGCGGCTTTTAGTTATGACGTAAGATCTTCTGGGGTGCATTTTCGTGCTCGCAGAAAATTGCAAATTGCAAATAATAAAGTGAAAAATAATTGCATGTTTGGCGTTTATTAAATTACGCGAATTAAATAAAGAACGGAGACGGACGGAGTCGGAAGTTGGCAACAAACCAGTATAAATATCAAACCAACCAACCAACCAACTAACCAACCAACTCGAGGTTAACCCGACAATGTTTCAAGAGTTAACGTACGTATGAGTGTTAAGAGTACTTAAACTTTATACAGAGTGCAAAATTGCCAATTGATAGAATTGACTCTCGAACTAACTGGGAATAACCAAAGAATAAACTTGATGCGGCAACATCGTAATCGTTGATGGTGTTGTTGTATTTGATATTTGTGGCTTTTTGTACCTTCTCTAATAAAACTATGATGACGATAATGATGAAGATGAGGATGAAGTTGATGGTTGATGGTAAAAGCAAGGACGGTGATGATAATAAAGATAATGATGTTACGGTTTTTATTAATTTAATTTTTGTGAATATGACACCTGCCGTTTCTAAATCCTTTCACTTTCCGACTCATTCATTCTGAGCCGTTTTGCGATTTACCATCAATTGCCGACCCTTCTACCACTCGACTAGGTTGATAATCTTGGTAATAAAGTTCTGCTGAATTTATAGTAAGCTTCGTTCTTTTATGGATTCACGCTTGATTTGCAATTAATACCGATACGGCTTTTTAAATGATTCATGAGTTGTGATCGCGTTTGCATTCGTATAATAAAATTAATTTAATTTTTTTTGTAAATTTACTTCAGGTTTTAACTAAATTTTGTAATGAAATTAATATTAATTGAAAATTTATGATCAACAGGTTGTGTATCGTTAGAATTATATACTTATGCTTGGCTGACATTTCAAGGTACGATATGAGAAAAAAATTATAGTCTTGACGCTGGAAAATGATTCGAAAAGGCTGATTATATAGACGTGAGTATATAGACGTGAGGACGGATAGATCAATTATCGCGTAGATTAGTTCATGATTTATTTAATGCGCGTTTAAAAAACTCTTATTCGTTTTATTCTTATTCATTTTTTTCTTCTTTGCATGTTTTAGACCTTGCTGTGATTGGTACTTGTGGTGAATTTGAATTTCTAGCCCTGTTGGCACATTTTTTTTTGATAACGAACCGATAAGGGATTTAATATTCGTATACAAATTATGTATAAATGATTTATAAAACGATGTTATATAATGATCTAATATCAATTAAATCGGCAGTAAATGATTCGTTCAAAATCATTCGCATTTAATGCACTACAAAAGGCAAGGAATAGTTACTTTTCTTGTTGGTCTTATCTGAATGCCTGAAAACACTATATGAAATGAACTTTTTGTTATACTAATTAAGTTAAATTTCAGAATGGGATTGACTGTAAACCCCGGAAAAATAAAATACCCGGACAGAGTTTCAATTCTGAAGTAGAAGAAGAAGTGGAGCTTTTCTAAGGCCTGGTAGGATAATTAGGTTATATAAGTCAACAACTCAAACATATAAAGTATAACAACTTTATGACGGCATTTGATCTGCTTTTGTAGGTTGGTACAAATGATCACATCTAGACAGCAAAATCGTCATGGGAAATTATGACTCCCAGTTCGAATTTCTGAAGAGATGGAATGAATACCCTATTGTTTGTATAGACATCCTACGATGCCCACATCTGTTTCATTTGAACGATTCATTGAAGAAATCTTTGACTATTGCGGGAAACCATCAATCTAGAGATTTAAGAGCTTTTAAAGAGAAATAAATAAAATATAATTTTTATCAAAAATAGAATCCACTTTCCGAGTTTCGATGTTCGTGATTATCCTTTATTGAGTAATTTTTTTCTTTAAAATAAGCTGCTTTTAACCCTCAAAATTATATCTTCTTAGATTAAAGAGGTCGCAAGTGATGATAATAATGAACGTGATAATGCTTTTGGTACCTCATCTTGATAGTCAGTAAGCAATTTTTTAAAATTATAAAACGATTTTCCAAACCGTTTTCGGCGATGCGGTATTTTCATTGTCTATTGTTGTTCTGGTTCAGGAATTTAAATGAAACTAGACACTGAAAATGGCATACTGGAGAAACCGGTTTGTTACCAAACCTAATTTGACGATTGGTGATGGAAAATTGTTACAGAATGAAAAAAAATCCTGCTGTCGGAAATCTCAACGTATATCAAGAAATAGGCAAAAATCAAGAAATCTAACATCAAGAAATAATTGTTTGGTTTATTGGTATAATCACAAGTAAAATTCAAACATATATCTACACACAAATAACATACATCCACACCTACTGAATGATATAAAAGTTGTATAAGATTCGCAAATCGGGTTTCTTGGTTTTTAATAATTATAAAATACCGTGGCGTCAGCAATTGACAGAAATATGTTGGCATCTTCAGCAGTAACAACAACAATGACCAAGGCAATAACACTAACAACAATAACAACAGCAATAACAACATATCATGGAAACCTTAAAGGCGGTTCATTTTATGGGAAATATGAGAGATCAAGCTGAAATATTTGATCAAGATCAAATAAGAGAGATCACATCGATGTCTGTCAATCATTCATTGCCATCTATTGCTCTTGCTTTTATCAGCATTGTCGTTATCGTCATTGCAGTGTTGTTGTATCACAGGATGTATAAATATTGTTCTTCAAATATTTTGCTCTCATTCTTTTCAAATTTTATTGGCAGTATGATCGCCAACAATTCAATCAGCGATGCATGAGAGAATCTCCCATACTTCAATTAATATAAGCTTCAGATAAAGCGGCGTCAACAACAATAACCGAAGAAATAACAATCAATAAAAAGCTCAACAACAACATCAACAACAACCCAAACGATAAGAAGAAACTGAAATATTTTTAATAGAATTTCAAAAATTTAATGTTTCTCCTTTCCTTGATCTCATTTAATTTAATTCATTATGTTTTGCTGTATCAATTAAAACAATTTTGTTTGCTTATACAACGCTCGTAAATTGCTATAAAATGTTGGCGACTCTGGCAATGTTAATAATTTAATTGTATCATTAATTGCGTATTGTTGTGCTAGCTTGTGGGAAGATAGAGAGAGAGAGGAGATAAAAGAATACCTTGGAATAAATCAAAGGCTTCAGAATAAATCAAACCGTGAAGGGAATCCATGAGCAAAACTTTGTCTTAGCTTGTTTGAAATTGCATTTAGGGTTTCTATTTCATCGCTCTTGTTGGTCAAAAAAGCGAATATTGCGAGATTTCGTCAATCTGCAACCTATATCCTAGTAAAGCCTTGTTCCATTTTCTGTTCTAATTTCAGACCTCTGTCGTAACGTTACGGGGCTTTTGAAAGACCTTTTGCTCAAAGAGACCTTCGTTTTTTCATGTCATTTACTCTAATATGCCATTTACTCCTTATGGTTCCGTCTGGCTCTAGGTTTTTATATCATTTAAGAAATCCCACCGGCTTAAGAGTGGATCCCAAATAATCCTCTTTCATTTAGACAATTGGGAGGACCATTGGGTCAGATATTCCTAATTTTTTAAAGTGAAAAACTAAAGAAATATACTTCGAAGATGTCAATGATGTAATTATGATTTCTGTAAGCAATTGTTCGCAAGTAACGAAAAATTGGATCTATTAAATGTAAATTAACTCAAAATCAAAACAAAAATTTAGATAAAAAATTTATTAATATAAAACATTTTGCAATTTATCGTCATTGGCAATGTTGATAATAATCCACCGCCAGCTTACTGAATTAAGTGGTGTATAATAATATACAACCAATTAGTGAAATTAGTGAAACAAAGAAGTGGTCCAGGGAAAAAATTAGACGGGATACATTCTACTTAAAGAATCCAGAAGGAAAACATCAAAAACTTATCTTCATGTCCGCCATGCGCAGTCTCATCATTTTGTCCTATTGTGTTGAAAACATCAGCAACAACAACGAAGAGTTGACTACATCAGTTCTCATTTGCGGGCCCTATTTGGGTATACAGGTGTAAAGATGATACATATAATAGTTTAGAGTTTTGAACTGCTTTGGGATATTTTAAAATATTTATTTCAAGTAAAATATATTAAATGTTTGAAAATGATTTCATTAACAATCGATTATTTTTTCAGCAATTTTGAGAGGGGACCAATAGACCACTTCTCAGCTTTTATATTTTCATTGTTTTTATCGAAACCAGACGTGACGAGAAAAAATTAGAGAGGATAAAAAGGTTTGAATTGTGTATAAAATTAGTAATATTGTCAATATGTTTTACTTTCATTCTGATTAAGTCTTTTGAAAGTTCGATAGCATCGGCAGCATCTTCAATATTATCACCGTAGACAATTGTGATCAGGCGTTCGTGGTGTGCGGAATAAAAACAAGCATTCGTTGACATTTACTTAACTTCTGAAGGGATTTCAGAAGTATGTCTAAATTGTCCAAATTCCATGTTTAAATGGCAAATTAGTGTTCATTTGATTGATTTCAGTTGATGTCTTGCCATCGTCTGTTTCTTGTGCATTGCCTTACCCGTGCTTCATTTCTGAACATTCCTGTTCAAAGCCTGTCCAGTCTCCTGACATTATTTCACGTCACTCTATAACGTGTTTTCATCAACGATGGTCGATCAATATGTATTGGTCATTTAGTAGCGGTCGCTTTGATGCTTTTGATCAATCTCCGAACGTGAAATTGTGACGTTCTTATTGCCTGAATTTCAAGAAAAAAGGGCAACATAGGGACATAGCTCTGTTCCGATGCAATGTGAAGCTTCGTATATCGGCCTCGTACATTTTTATTATGATGTCTCCTGTCACAATTATTATGTTAACAAATTCCTGAAATGTCAATGTGACAAATTCAATTTAAATCCTATTAAATTGAAAGCCTTTTGCTGCGAACGATTTTGCGCTTGTCTTCATTATTTTACCCTCAGAGAACCAGACACAGTTAAAGAAGTGTTTGCGGAGACATTGATAAAGAGACTTTAATTATTCGATAATAATTTGATTTGATAATTATAATAAAAACGCATTAGCTTAATTGAACAGATCCGTCAATGCGGAATTCGGGAATTATTAAAGAAATATAATTTTAGTATTACAATGGGGTGACTGCACCCAGTAAACCAACTGAAGGGAATATTGATTTTAAATATATCCTGCTTCAAAAAGATGTCTTTGAACTTTTCGCTAGAAAAAAACATGTTTTGTTCTCTTATTTCTATCGTCACCAGAACTGTTTCTTGGTGTTCTAAGCCTTCCTAGAAAACTCTGTAGATCCAAAATCATACCTGGGCGTGAATGCAGTAGTCTTCGTGTAATAGAGGAAGAGAAAAACGTGTATAATGATTTCTACTAAGTTTTTGAATCGTTCTAAATTTCCGGCCGTTCTTTAAAGCAATCATTTGCGATTATCATTCATAAAATTTAATAAATTAAATTAATTGATCTGTCATGAAGACGGTAAAAGCGAAGAACAACAAGACATAGTCATAGAGAAATGTAGTAAGGATAGCACAAAAAGATTAATAGCAAACAAAAAAATAAAGCAATACTTTGGCGCACGCTTGATCAATTATATTCGTAGACCAATGAAATACTTTTGTTTAGGTTGGATTGTATAAGGGTGATGACTATAATGATGATAATGATTGTGAAGACGATGATAACGAAAATGAGGGATAGCGAAGAAAAAGCAATTGAAATAACAACAGCATCAACACCAGAGATAAAGTAAAAGTAGAACTAAACTTAGAGACGACACCTAGGCAACCTAGACAATATCGCTAGAGTTCGGGATGAATGAAGGAAAAATACAACCGATGAAGCGATGAATGGATTGAGAGATTGATAGTTTGGATTATTTGAACAGTTGGATTGTTAAATAATTGTGAAATAACTCCAACGTTAAATTTACTTTCCATGACAAACTTCCTTCACATCATTTTGTTCTTCTTCTGAGGCACAGTACTTTCGATATGAGTAATATGTTCCGATGTTCGTCTGTCTGCCGTAATAATGCTGACTCTAGAGCGGCAGCGCGCTATCAAAAGACCATTAACTCAGTCACTAATGGAGCTTATCTTTAAAATGAAAGAAGCAACTGAACACGGTGAACCGAATCGCGCAACAAACGGTCATTTGTTACCACTACAGACAGTAAGAAGAAGAGGAAAGAGAAGTATCATGAGAGAAAAATACGAATGTCGCATAAAAATTGTATTAATACAAAACAAATTAACTAAAAAATATTGAAGAAATTACAAACGTCATTAACAAAACAGAAAGGGAGGAGAGAAAAAAGAAGAAAGGGTCGGAAGTAGGGAGAAAACCGAATAAAAAATAAATAAGAGTACATAGGTTATATATATTACAACTTAATATAATTCTAGAGTTCGATCCTTATAATCGCTGGACGATACACGCTCCTTTTATTATTACGGTTAGTTTCTTTCGTTTAATTTTTATCTACTAACACATTACTGGATTTTTACTGCCCAACATTACCATAAGATTTCAGTTTCGAAATATCAAATTTTGAAAAATGAAAAATTTTGGAACAAATTTTGAACAATTTTATTTTATTTTTATTCCCGTAATCGTGATTTCCACAAGCAGAGAGATAGGTAGACAGATAATCGCCGGATATTGCTAAATCTGAGTATGAGCATGGTATATTTGTCTATACTCACCACACTCTCTTAACGCGTTACAAATTGAAGAACTAAATTAGTATACTTCCATACCTTCACATACCCAATGATACGCTATTGAACATATGACGCTATCGCTATCGACCTATTCGTACCTATGATATCAAATTATAATGACAATGGCTCGAAAAAGCTTCTACTCTTAAAATTGTTAGAAATATTCAGGAAGACCAGGTGGAAGACAGGTGGAAGACCACTCTGAAGATCACGTCTACGGATGTATTGAACGCTTTATACCAATTTTGCACGATTGGTAAAATAACAGCGGCATGTACCCTTGAGGCTTATTTGGAGAGAAGGAACTCGTCATCACTTTTATACCGACAGCTAGGTGGGTGGATGGCTACAGACAGCATATTTTTATTCCACACACTACTGGTATCATATAGTAATATAGGCATGTCATTTGCTACCTACAAACTTCTGTCATGCAAACAATCCATTGAGATGACTAACTTCATATCGGTTACGAAGGAAAATTACATTAAAGTTAAACATTTTTCTTTGACCAATAAACTTACGGAGGCCAGGAAACCTTCTAATCTGAAAATAGAAGATCATTAGCGACAATGGTCGCTGTTCTCGCGGACCATTGTGTCATAAGGAGTTACGCTACAAAGCCTGAGGCATAACCGAATGATTTCTGTAAAACCCGCATGTATCCAGATGAGCAAGAGACAATTATGCACCTATTTTGCCGATGTATTTCCCTCGCGAAGAAGTGACTTAGACACCTGGAGTCACCATTCTTTCAGGCACCAGCAGAACTTAAGGACTTGAACATAATGAAATGCAACTCGAAATATTTGTTGACAGCCCGGAATGGTTTCTGCGTTTGGGTTAAACATCTGTGGTATCACAACAATCGTCTATTGGTCTAAGTGTGTTGGATGCTTTGTACCCGGCGGTCAGTCTACCTAACCTATAACTTGTCAATAGCAAAGTTAAGTTAATTTTGATCTGTTTGGACTGAATTTATGATGAGGTTGATGTCAGACCAGCTATGGAAAGATCCCATTTTCTTCACTTTTCAAATGAGCAGAAGCACATCAATTTATAACATTCTATCATTAAGTTCTGTTACCTTTTACTTCTTTTTCATGTTCCGTTTTTTTTATGCACGCCATCTCAATTTTCCCCTTGATCTGCACCCACCCCCTCTCTCTTTTTCTCAGCAGAATCTTCAAAGCAACATATAAAAATACAACAAAATTCCAATAACGCCATTGACGCCGATCTGTCGGTAACTTTTAGTTAAGAAAAATAATATTAACAAAAAAGAAAGCTGCAACAACAACGACAACATCAGAATTTTATGTGGAATCAATTAGTAACTGCGTTAACAGTTCAACTTTCCGACTTTCTGGAGTCCCAAGTTATTTTCGTTAAGGAAAACGCATTAAACGTGAAGCGCCATCAAAACATGAAGAAGAAGTGGCGAGGATGACGCCAACGACGACGACGACGCAGATGATGATGATGATGATGACGATGGCTGCCATGAAGGATTTTTGCAAATTGCTGCTAATTGCTTTAACTACCGTGTCGTTACTTTTTCAAAAACGAAAAGCCGGCGGAAGCCGGAAAGTGTTTCAATGTTACCAATACTGTCTTTTTATTCTTCTTTTTAAGTAATATCTCAAAAAACGAATCCCTGACTCGCGTTGATTTGCTACAGACGATTTTGGATGATGACTAAAACGACGAAAAAGTCCGAATTACCGAGAGAACGGAAATCATAAAGGAATAATATCATCTGAAGAAAATAATCAGAATTAGGAGAAGATATAGGTCAGGTTGGGTATTATTAAATCAATGATCAGGGTTGAAGTTAAATGAAAGTATTATAGAATGATGAAAAGATCTAAATTGGATAAACAAAAGATTGTTCGGGAGCGAAGCATAATCAGTGCTGTGAAAACTTAAGACTTGATAATCTTAAAAAGGCTTTAGCGTTGACAGGGTGAAGATATATACTCCTGCTGCTTAGAGTATCTTTTTTACAAAATATGGCACCAATTTATAAAAGCTATCGATGGTCAATTCAAAGGTCATAAAATAGAAACCAGTAAAATTTAAAAAATTTCATATCTTTATTATTACTTAAACTTCGCCACACTAACTATGGTTACCACCGCGGGTACCTCCTTTTCTTCTTCTTACGACTTCTATGTGAAGGACCTGGTAATGCCAATACGTATATAAGATGTTACCCGCTCATTACCTCGAATAGACTTTCTATAGCTCCTTCACTCACTCTCTCGCTCTCACTCTCCATCAATCCTAAATTGCAAGTAAATATTACAAAATCGTAAAGAAATATGAAAAATGCGGAATATAAAGTTTCACTAACGAACGATAATAAAATGTGTTACGAATGAGAAAAATACAAATTGAGTGCTACGAAATTTGCTCGTAAAGGCAATAAAAAGATCACACGGAACGTAAAGAGCTTAAGTTTTGTTCTCGTTACTCGATATACGACGAATGGGATTGAATGCAAATGCATTCGTGATTGGATTGTTGGAAAAATAGAAACAGCGAGTCGGTCAGGGTGAGTGTTGCACGATTCATGTTTTACGATAATGATATCGTTCGTTTACGCACTTCGGTCAACATAACAAGCAGTAGTATCGAGTATATAAAATTGCGTGTGTGAATAAGTGTGCATGTGTGTGCCTGTGTACAATGTGATTAACTTTCAATTTGCTCTAAGTAACTCGCTAATCTTTTAATTTTATTAATGTGTTTTATTTCTGTTTTCTTTTTCTAACGATTTTACGAGTATATTCATTAACGAGCAATGAAATTGTTATTCGTCTCCTCGTCGGTGTTTATTCGTTCATTCGAGTGCTGGTGCGTTTACTTCTTCGTTATTGAGTTTATACGTTTGATAAGTGATAGTTTTTCGCTATAAATTTTATTATCGAAGATATTGAATTTCTGGCCGACTTTCATATTTTTTCTCTTTTCAGTCTTGCTTTATTTGATAATAAGACGAACTCTTACTCTCATGCGATTATAATTAAAATTCGATATTAAGACATTATGAATATAGATAATTACTGAATGAATTGAATTTCTACACTAATGTGACGTTATTATAATTCATAATCAGTTTTATATTGGTTTAATAAAAATCTTTCATTTTTATCAATAATATAATTTCTACATTGCCTTTGCTTTTGCTTCATGATTATTTCTATTCCAGACTTTTATGGCCAAGCTTTTTTAATTCATAATTAGTTTATTAGTTTAGATTAAGAAATTATAAAATGAATGGTAGAGAAGAAGTCATGCCCTTAGTTATATCTCTGGTTGTAGATACGATGCGAGGACGCTCGCATTATTACCATACGTATTTTTAGCATGTGCTCACAAATGGATTAACTTTCTATGGAATTGGTATGAGAAATTCTTACTAACGTCAACGCCCTTGTATCTTCGTTTGTGCACATGTGTCGATTATATGGAGGGCAATAAGTAAAATCCGATAGATGATTTGTTTGAATTCTTTGAGCATTAAAATTATTATTTCTTATTTATAAATATAAATATATATGTCTTATTTATTCATTTCATAAATGAAATACTAACTCAGTAAATAAAAACTGAAAATGAATATAGTTAGAATTTATTTGGTTATAATCAACGAGGAACCGAACTTCTAATGAAAGTTCTTAATGAATTTCTATTGGAAGTATTTCACTGCGACAAACTTATTGGCACCTTGATTTTAAAAATTGTTAAATATATATAACTACTTTTCTATAATATTTTAAGAGTTACGAAATCACATATTTTGAGGGTCGCCCATTTCTGCAGTGCCCTATTGATTTGCTTAAAATAAAATCCATACGTTACGTTTGCTGGAATTTGTATTGAAATAGAAGATGAGCAACATGTTTTCAATACACTCGATGGCAAATACGGCATTATATTCGTCAGCAAACGCATAGCAAGTAAAAACAGTATCGGTAGAGTTCTCACATTTTGTGTACGTGAATTCAACAGACCATAAAAAATATTTATTATAATTAATTATTATAATTAATTATAATTATTATAAATTATAATTATTATAATGAATTTGTAATTAACAGCAAGTCCACTATAATGAATTTATAGTTTACAGCAACGAATATTCTTTCTTTACATCTCTGATTACAACTCTCGAAGACACCACAGTTTGGTAAATATGGTCTCCCAGAGGATTGCCTGGTTTTATAAAGCGAGATTTTGATTATCAACTTTTTATTAGAAACATGTATTTAATGAATCGTGAAAAACACACTTTTATAAAAAAATTCATACCAAATTTTAAAAAAATGTTAAAATCATCAGAAAAAAATTGTATTTAAAAATTTTTTTCTAGTATAGATTTATATAACTATAATAACGAATACGTAAAAAGATTAAGTCGAATTAGTCATAGTGAATTTTTGATGAAATTATAAAAAAACAAAATATGAATTTATGACGGAATACTTCGGGTGGAATATTGGGTCACATGAGCCTAATAAAGAGAACAACAATAATTAGTGATTGTAATGATTGGGGCCGTTACAATGATTACAATAATTAGGGCTGTTAGGCCAGAATACGGCCGTTTCTGCTTGTTAAATTAACAATGGATTGTTAATTAATCTCGTTAAGGATATTGTTTAGTTAATTTTCGTATTCTGAATAATCACTAAATAATCACTAGCAGTCAGTTCGCATTATCAGCAGAAACTGTCAAATCTGGTAAACAAAATTAAAAAGCCAGTCGAGAACTAAGTAATTTCAACAAGGTTTCTTATATTTTTTTATAAAATTTTTTTCAAGATATTACAATTCATTACATATATTGGAATTCTCACCAATTCGACATTGATGGTATAAAATCATTTTCTATTTATGTAATGACCCAGGGTGGCTTTGAGTTCGGATTAGCGATTGTCATATCGATCCGGTCAATTGCGCCTATCGTTCCTTTCATGCCAACTTTTTAAATTTGGCAAAATATATTTCATTTAACACATCCAGACTCTACTGCTATCTTGTCCTCCAAGGGTTTAGTGAATTTTGTGTATCACTTGCTTTTGTTGACCGTATTAATTTTTCCATTCCATAAAGACTCTGTGAAACTGAATCTGTTCTCAATACGCGTCTGGAATGACCCATGCCCAAGAGTGTGCAGGGTACTTAAAAATCTTACCAAAAAAGATAAAGATATATTCTGGATATGTTATGGCATAATTTCATTCATTAATCTCCGTGGTTTTCGCGTAAGTGCTTTCAAAAACTACGTCTTTTAATTCTTTCTTTTCTTTAATTTTGTTGTTTTAATACCACACGCCCTTTTTAAAACACAGCAGTTAATAAATCTGTTAATAATTCTTCAGTAGTACACTAAATCTTAATAACTTTTAATGCGCAACTACATTTCTTCGTCTTCTTGTTAATGTGGAGAGCTTAGTTAACAACCAGAATAGGGCCAAAAATTAGGAGAAGACCGTCGAATTTTAATTTTATCGGAAATAGCTATAGGATATAATTTACCACATTTCATTATTGCTTTCCTTGTAGTTCAATTACAAGACGAAATCGGGCAAAAATAATTACTCAGAGTCTGTCATAAATTGTTTTGACTAATCTGATAATATCCAACACCTCAATGGTTTCACGGACCATTGAGTCTCGCGTACAAAGGTGCAATTGGTTTCACTCATCTCGGCTCATCAATCAATTCGTTTCTTATCCGCTTAAGATCTTGTTCGAGGTGTTGCTTCAACAACCAACGATTATTCTTGATTTCCTTTCATCGAGATAATGCTGTCGTCGAAACCCGCTCTTCCACTGTCGTCGCGAAGAGCTCGTGTACACTAAAAAAATATTAAGAAAGAGTGCGGCGACGAAAACAATCTGGTTGTGAATGACGTCATTTATACCTTACACAATATCATTCTCATCTTCATTCATAATATACAGTTTTCACCTTCTGCGTCGAGAGACACATTTTTTAATACATTCGTGTATTCATGGTTCTGTCATCTTTTACTACCCAAAACCATTGATAAGGATTTTAAAACCAAAAATTTCAAAACTAAAGCAAAGTCCTGACTGCGTGCAAGAGCTTAGTCGTTTATCTCGACCGTTATTTTAATGTTCGCTCATCAAAATTATTGTAATTTACGTTATCACTATTCTTCTCATCAGTTTTATTACTATTGGCATAATCATCATCATTATAATCGCCTATTGATGTAATCGATTTATGAAATTGTCGATTGACAGGGAGGAAATTTTTTGAGTGTTATACCTTCATAAAAATCGAATTGTTTGTCGTCGAGGTCTGAAACTGATTGTTCCCCTCCCTTGAAAGCAGCAGTGCCCGTCGTGTTGTGTCGTGTCGGTTGGAGGGATTTTGATATTATGCGGGAACAACAGGAACAGCAGCAACAGCAGCACCAGCAAATTCAGCAGTAAGCATCATTTCTGGCATGTCGATAAGGATCAATGTTTAATTTGCTACGTTTTAATAAGATGACGAAGAGAAGCAAAGACCGTTGGGTTGATGAAATGCTGAGATGATGAAACGTTGGTCGAAGAAAATTAAACAAAGTGAAGACTAAAAAACCACACGATGGCGACGGAACGGGAGATAAAAACCCTTTTCTTTTATTTCTTCGTATCCCTTCCTTTACGGCGATCATTTGCGTGTGTTGCCATTGTTAGTATGTGTCGGTGTGTGTATGTGTGCTTGTATGCGTGAACGCGTGTTTGTCTGTCGTTGTCATTTTCTAATTGACTCCTTTGGATATTTTTAATGGTGCTGATAGACATACGGACAAACATGAAAATATACAAGCGTCGAACATGCACCGGACCGGATATCAGTCGCCTTGATTGTCCATTCATACGGTCGGTCGGTCGGCTCGGACCGTATTATTTGTTGCGAGTTATCATCGAGGAGAAAAGAAACCTTAGCGAAGTGAACCAAAACAGAAGCCGAATTTTGTATACATTTTGTTAATGTGCGCTTGCGCTTTCGGTCTTAATTTATGCATTTACATTAGCCTAAACCACTTTAGTCACACTTTAATGTGACTAAATTTGTGCAGGTGTATGTCTGTGTGTGCGCGCGTCTGTGTCTATATGGGTCGCGTAACAACATTTGTGACGATAATGATGATGACGATTATTGGTTATTTTATGTCTTGCCAAACAAAGTCTTTCTTTTTTTGGGTAATTTAGTAAGACTTCGCAAGAAATTGACTGATTATTTTTAGATTAAAGAATTTTTGGTCTCCTGTTATTCTTTTTTTCTGGAAGAATTATTCTTTTTGTTAATTACTTGTGGTTGAGTCAGGTTTTATTTGATGTATTGCAACTGGGTTTTCCATCGATCATCTTTGCTTCTGTATACGCGATTGAGCAAATTACAATTAGATTTTTTCAATATGCAATTCGTTCCTTTTATTGTATTCACAATCCTAGACTTCTTTCACGTTCCGTGATCATTACTGTCTTATTTTTTTGGGCAAAATGTGTTTGGAGATATACATTGCTTTCATTTAATCATTTTATGCTGGAACTATGGATTCATGTTTGATTAAATTTGGTTTATTAACATTTTTGATATTGTTTAGGTTTAAAACTATTTCGAAGTAATGAAGGAAAGTATCTCAGATTTTATTCGACATTTTATAGAAATTTGTTATTGGTTTTTGGTTTCCCTTTAAATGCTGAAGTGAAGCAAAGTTCTGAACATTAATGGACAAGAAAAATTCGAAGGGACATTACAAAACAATACATCCTTTATGTGATCTGTTGTTGATTCTTTAAAAGAGAGGATTTTATGTAATCAAATGCATTGTAATTACTTTAATTTTTTTTAGAGTTTTGTT
Organism: Physocephala rufipes; assembly: GCA_963966595.1. Lineage (NCBI taxonomy): Eukaryota > Metazoa > Arthropoda > Insecta > Diptera > Conopidae > Physocephala > Physocephala rufipes. The sequence goes on from OZ016502.1 coordinate 24,498,764, forward strand.
GCCGTTGTTGTTGTTCGGAACGGTTTAAGTGGAAGAAGGCCCGTACTTATTCCCCACCTGAGATTAAATTTAACTCTAAATTTTAAAGCGACCTTTAACATGGTCAAAACAAAAAACCTAAAACAAAACGGAAATAGTTTGGGTATTTTATATATAAACGGAAACCTAAAAAGGTATTCGTCATCCTTCCGTCAATTTCCGTCAAAAAAAAATTTACCACTATCAACAAATTATTCAGTCAACTCCCCGATCTTTCCTCTCAACCTGCGCCACTTCCTCTGACAGTATCGTACGCGTTTCTCTTTCATTGAATTAAAAAGTTCGTGAACCCTGCTGGAAGGCTTTTTAATTTTTCAACCGGTCATCATTAAAATGTTTACAGCCGTTGATAAGACATGGCGCCAAATTACAAATAAACCAAGAGAGCAACAGATACGAAGGAAAAGAGAGAGACAGACAGAAAATATGAAAAAGCAGTAGAAGGACATTTACTGCAAGGGAGGATAGAGGGTGGAGGAAGGTATAATAGAAGATATTCTGTCACCAAAGGTCGTTCTCGGCACGAGAATGCGAAAGAAATCACACACGAAATAATACAATATTTCATTAATTCTGCGGCCAACAAGGAGCGATACCGCGTCTTAGGCCAGAACACGCATGCTGTCCGTCCGTCGACGACAATCATGTCGTCGAAAATTGATGCAAAAAATGGAAGAAAAATAAAAAATGAAAAATGAAAAGCAGCATTAATTGACTGTAAAATAAGGTCCAGCGAGATGACAAAAGATGGTCCAGAAAATTTTTGAGTGCCGGTTTTGTCGAACACTAAATGATTTGCCACGGACAGACAATATGTTTTTTCTCGTAGGTTCTGGTCTTATTTCATTACCGCAGTTTCTCTTGTTTTACATAATTTTTATGAGTACAAATTTAATCGGAGTTTTTTTGAATTTTAAGTTTTTCTTGTCGCGATGTGCGTCGTTGTCTCAAATGCACCAGCATGCAGTATTCGACACGACTGAAGGCGACGATGACTGGAAGTGAATTGAGCGCTTTGTTGTTGTTGCTTTTCGGCTACTGATTGTGTCATATCAGTAACGCATCCATTAGGGTGGCATGTTTTCGTGTTCTTAAAGGACGCAAAACGAAGAAGAGGAAACAGCAATGACATGAAGATATAGAAGAATGGAAGAAAGGGAGAGGTGTTGGTTGGGAATATATAAAGTGGGTAAAGGTATAAGCGTTGGAGCAAGTGGGCACCGCTAAAAGGAAGAAAATTTGTGAAGAAAAACAAACCGAGCAAATGAATAACCGATAATGACTAAATTGAATTAAGATTGCTCGGAAAGAATAAAGCAAAAAGGAAGCAGAAGGAGGCGATACTGAAAAAGGTATTGCATACGAAAAAATTAGAAACAAATGCAGGAGAAGCCCAGTCGCATCAACAGAAGGGAATACCTTGACATTGAGTGATTTACGAGAATGCTTATCGAATTGGTAAAGGTTCTCTTTCAGAAATCTTCAGAAATTTTTTTGGAAAATTCGTGCTTGAAAAAAATATGTGTAATATTTTCTTTATGATAACAGTTTCTTTTTCAGTGCCTTTTATATAATTTAATTATAAATTTGCTTAAAATTCCAATTAATTGAAATATATTTCGATAAAATTTTTCTTTATTATATAAAAATTTTAATAGTTTGTCACAAATTGATAAAAAGTGACAGTGATAGCCTCACCAACGTCGTTTTAGAAATAGTACGGACTAATGACCTCGCCGGCCTAAGATCCACGTCAAACAGTAACTTTTTGTATATGCGTTGCCACTTGGTGAACGTCGTGCGGGTTGGCGTCGTGCCATATACGCAAGTTTGCTTGTTCACATAGTCGTTCGTCTAAAAATGCGCCACATAGCTAGAGATGATTTTTCGTTTGCAACATTTGCAATAACGAATACTCATTTTGATAATAAAGTTTTATCATTTGGATGTGCTGCTTAGTGGTGTAATGCCGCCGTGATTTCGCATTACTGACTGAATTAAAAACGTCAGATTTACCAGAGTTTGGCTAGATAACCTAACCGCTACGGACTGTCAACATCGACCCGCTCTCATTTGAAATCCTATCGGATCTAAATTAACTATGAAATGCAATTCTAAAAGGGGAATGACCCGCCCTTCACGCCCTACACCCGGAGGGTCAAGAGTATGTTTATGTAGTATTATCTGTCTGCATTAAACTTTACATCTCCACAACAAGAACAAGAGTGGTTTGGCTACTGGAGAATAAATTACAAATTTACAGATATACGGATATGGAGATATTGCCATTTGGCATAATTACTAAACTAAAAATTAAGAAGAAAAACACATGTTGATTTGAAAATATCTTCGTTTTCCCTGCGGATACGATTAAGCCAAGACGACATTAACATTTATAACAAATAAAAATTATAAAAGTTGAAAATGTTCCGTTGGCTTCTTTTTGAGCATCATAAATAGTAGTTCGAAATTAAAGTCAAATATATGACGGTGTCACACCCACTATCAATTCAGGCGCCATCAGGAAAATTCAATCTTTTGGGACCCGGTTCTGACTGCATTAGATTAGTAATTTCAAATTAAGAAAATGCGTCAGTGGTATCAGTAATAGCGGTTTTAGAAACAACAACAACAATTAAAAAAACGCTAATAAAAAAGAGATATAAAAAGTCCAGACACGCTTTAGTGATCATGTCTCGGATACCAAAATCATGAGTCAGCAGGAAGTCAAACGATAAAATAACCGACCAAATAAACAAAGAATCAAGCAAACAATGAAATAAGAAAAAGAAATATAGAAATATAATTTATAACGAATATTTTGTGTATATTGATTACTAGACTTTAAAAGTCTTTTAAATAAAGAAGGGTCATTGGCTGCTTGTTGAGTTAGCAATACACCAAGTAGTTGCCAACAATTTGGAACACAAATTTGAATAAAAAATTTTAAGATGGAAACAGTGTCTCACCAACTTCAAGTTAAGCAATTTTAACCATTTTGTCGTTGCTTTAAGAGTGCCATTAAAGGCAATTGACGTCATAATCCTTAATAGCATACCACACAACCACACCGTGTTCCCGTGCACCCACCAAAAATCCAAATTAGTTTCATTATTTCGGATAATTAAAACAAAACATATGGAAACCAAAGAAACACCAATAAATTAATTTCAACTAAAGGAAAAATGACTTAATCCGTGCAAACTAGAAAAGCAAATCTATAAAGTAGATGTGCAATCATCAATATCATTCCAAATTCATTCTTTGCTACTAAAAAATCGAACGATTAATCGCTTACAAAGAGCTGATCACCAAGTAATCAAGCAGTTACCAAATATATCCAAACAACTATTCAAATCAAATTGAGTAACCATCTAATGCACAAAAAACCCATTAAATCATTAAATTCATTTTGATCCAGCTAAAACACTGTGTAGTCGAATGAAAAAGTATTAAAACGTAACATGAAAATAAAAATAATATAAATAGAAAGACTTAAACCACACTATCAAGAACACAAACCGAACTATCATAGACTTCGACCATATAGTGATGCAATTATTTATTTCATATTACAAATTACAGTCTAATGAAAACTTACGGCGCAACTGAAGCTAGTTAAACATAGAAATGAATGAAACCATCCTGGGTATTAACTTAACTGTTATGTATTCAAATTGCCATTAATTTATTTCGCTTAATCGATGAATTAGGATATTAATCATTTAAAGCGACACGACTTTCAGAGGGTCTGATGAAAGAATAGAAAGTGTAGAAAGAATGAAAAAAATCATAGACGCAAACCAAGCTATCATATACTCAATTCTCCAAATTATTATTCTGGTTAAACCGACTTCAATTATTACTCAACTGAATCTTAAAATGATCTAACGAAAAATTAGTGATCAAGTAAGTGCAATTATATATTGATAGAACTAATTTATACAGCCCTAGAAACAAACCAATTTATATGCGATCAACCAAACAATTATCCCACTCGAAACGACGAATTTAAATATTAAGGAACCAAAGCGATTTATCAAAAAAAACAAAAAATGCTGATCAGAAAACCTAATTAGGTAACAGTTGAAAAACTTATTATAAACGTAAACCCGACTACTTTATACACAAATGGTTCCAATAATTATTCAGTTAAAATTCTGAATTGAAAAATCGGTCAATTGGAATGATCTCCTTAGCGACCAGACAACTATTACTGATCATTTAAATCTAACTAAATATAAAAATGACTAAATCAAATAATCAGAGGCATGAATTGAATTATGGTAGACAAATCGATCAAATAACCGTAATTTGATAGATACAAATGGAATCAGTCTTCGATTTCATTTCACTTTCAAAAGCTGTTTTCCGTGATCAAGTTTATGATAAATAATCGGGTCTCTATTTGAACCTAATCTATCAAACTATATTCCACAAATGATTGGTAGTAAACGACCCAGTCATAATTTGCTGAATAAAGTCAGTTTATTTGTTTAAACCAATTTGGCAAAGTAATGGCTAAATAAAATTGAGAAAAAAGTTCCATATATGCGCTAAAGCTTCATCAACACCGAGAAATAACTTGATGAACAACTTGACTAATAATTTGGCTAGACCGACATGACTGTTGCTGATCAGCGAAACTGTTAATACTCGTTTGGAACAAATAACAAATGTTATTTTCTATCACGCTGAGAATCTTTGTGGCGTGTAGTTGTTAACGTTTTTATGAGGTTTTTGTTCTTATTCGAAACTGTATCCTTATTGGCCATATTGTGTGTCATAATAAATTATTAGTGGGTTTATCACTTAATGCGGTTCATGTTGAGCAATGGTTTGAAGTGAGTTAATCAACTTACAAGTGACGCACATCATCAGTTACGCCGTTACGTAGCTATAGCGTTCTTTAAAACGGCAAAAGAGCCAATGAAGGCAACGAAAGAAAAGAAGAACAAGATGGACAGGATGGTAAGAGAGAAGCCAGTTTGAATAAAGAAAAAAAATCAAAAGACAAAATTCTTTATAGAAGACTATGTATGCATGCGCGTGTGGGTGGTAGGATTTTCTTGTTTAATATAAAAAACAAACATTAATGGTTTAGGTATTTTATATTCGCTCTGACCACTATTTTCTATTTTCAAAAATATTTTCAAACACCGAAATCCAAAAACTTTGAAGAAGAATAAAACGAACTATTAAAGAAAGAAGATAAATTTGGACAGACCGGAGCACTTCGGTAAAAAACCTATAAACTGATATTTGTAAAACAGGAAAAGTTAATAAAACGAAGAATAAGCATTTGATTGATGTCTGACAAATTCTAATAACATAAATTTTTTTGGGCGTTAACAATTTTGTTAAATCAGCATTAACGATTTATATTTAGTAAATAAATTGATTGTTGGTTTGGTCTTTGATCTTGTCACACTTAACTATTGCCACACACGATTCTCATTATATTTGGTATTCTTCTTTTGGAATAAAATGTCTTTAGGAGGTTTTCGAACACCTTTAAGATAAGATTTAATGACTTAAGTAATAAAATCAGTAATCATTATCATAACGCATGTATGAGCCATTCAAATCATAAAAGTGTCTAATTCATTTACATTGAGGGGAATTAGGAATCGGTGGAGTGATCGTTAGAGATCGAAAACGTAGGACCGAATCCCGATTGTAGCTAACGAGTATTGCTTATATTTCTATAATGAAAATATAGAAGATTAAACTGAGAAGAGGATTAATTCTAAAAGTGTGATGTTTCGTTCAGAGAGAGATGGAGATAGAGGCGGAATTAGTGCGAGCTTTTTCGATGAGTGAGGTGTTATTATTAATTCATTCTTAAAGAACGGAACGTTGACCGCAAAAACAGACAGGGAGAAAACGTAGAGAATATATGAATTAATTTCAAATCCGAATATTTACAAAGTGGAAGAACTTCCATTGTAGTTTTGTCGCAGTTTATTATAGTTTGCATTGCCATCGGGTTCTGAGCTATGGTTAACATTTCTAGTCTGTAGCTCATCGGGAAACTGATTAAAATTAATTTAAAAATTCGTAGAAAATTAAAGAATGCTGCCAAATCTCCTGCATCTAAATGGGCGTGGCTAGTTAGTTAATGGTTATTATTGCATTAACAACCTAAAATTTCGAGGCTCTGGCCCTTTAAGGAAGTTCGCTTTAAAGCAATTTCAAAATTTGTACCAAACTAGTACAGATTAGTTTATGCTGGTAACGCACCGTCATCAAGTTCTGATTCATGGTTTAATGAAAACGTTTTGAAAAGAAATAAAACCTTCTGAGAGAATGATAATTCTCTCTAAAAATGGACAATTTGGAGGAAACTGAGACTCATTTTAAAAGAGAATATATTGTGAACGAGAGTGATGATCTCCTAAAGAAGCAAAGACGTTTCGTACTATTTATACTGAATAAAATGAGAAACTTATTTGGAATAGAAACGAACTCTTTCACCTATTCATTTTGAATGAGAAAGAAAATTTACTCCAAATGGAATATATTAAGTTCTATAAAGCGAACAGAATTTACCTGATGAGCAAAGAAGCCTTTAGAATACAACAAATGTAGCTAATATATTCCATACCAAATGGGGTTAGGTAAATTGAAAATTAGATTTTCCATTTGAAAATAAGAATAGAATAAGTGTAAATGCGAAATGACCAAATATAGATGAGAATATTTTTCGGTTAGGAAAAGATCCTATCTGTGGTGGCTAAAATCCTGCAGATGACTTTGGCTTATAAATGAATATGGCTTATAACTGTAATCAATTAAAAGGTTAATATTAAGTTCATTTGAAACTGTGTTCATGCAGCGCTAATGTTGATCTAGGCATTCGAGCAAGTTAAAGATCATTATTAAAACAAAATATAAAAAAATTATACTAAAACTGATTTAAATAAATTTAACTACTTTGTTATATCAATATTTTTTATCAATTTTAATAAAATCCCGAAAATTACCCCTCGTTCGTTTACTACCATATTCTTAAATATAAGAATCTCGCGATAAAATTGTACATAAAAACCTCGAACAATGTTCAAGAGTTACTAAATCGATTTATTCTAAAAACTACTTTTTTGTTTTAAGCTTTCAACAATTCTTCATCAACTATTATCAATAAATAATCCGAAAAGGTTTTGATATATTTACGCAGGTTTTTCAATTAATCGGATTATTAAATCAAACAATTCGGATTATTAAATTAAAGAGAGACCACTAGATTTCATAAGTGCCCCAATAAATCTGTTTTCCCGGGTATTTTATACCCTACACCCGGTGGGATAGGTGTATTCATTTGTGCTTCCGTTTGCAACGAATTAAAGGAGGCGCGGTAGGTCAATAAAAGAAAAGTCTGTGTACCTATATGTCTGTCTGTGGAAAGCACGAATACCGTCGAACGGAATGAGGAACAGACATGAAATTCGACGCGAATATTATCTGTCATAATGGTTCATATGTGGTTAGAAATGCGTAAAATCGGAGCAAAACCACGCCTATTTTTCATAATAAAAATATTTTCATAAATATTTAGAGAAGAATTTCGTCATCTGTAAAGGCGATGAAAGCTAATTTTGTGTGCCCATAATGAGCATAACAAGAAATTATCTCCCGAAAACGAGCGTTTTTCGCCTACTTGAAAAGAAACCGTGATGGCAGAGAGACTGATGTGGTAAACGTGTTTGTTTGGTAAACAGTCGACCGAAAAACTTAATAAAAATTCAAGAAAATCGGCACACTATGACGCCTAATTTTTAGGCTTTCAATTTTTCCTCCTGTTTATTGTGCAGTTTTGAAGATGAAATTTCATAACTAGGATAACCGTCTCGGATATTAGCATACGCCAGAATTGAGTGTGCCCCGACCACTATCCTGCTATACCAAGTGCTTACTTTTTCGGAGGAGTTGTGTTGAAGATGAGTTAGTATATTTAAAGTAATCGAGAAAAATTGAATGTAACTCGCAGATTATTAGGATCAAATTTAAAATATATATTACGGGTTTAACCTGTTTTCTTAGCTCTTTGTTTACCTGTTCTAACTGCTTATTTTATTCCAAACACTTTAGTATATCAATAATATTTCCAATTAAGTTGATTTCTAATCAATAAATCGTAACGCCAGATTAGAACAATTTTAAAAGAGAAACAATTGTATAATCTTTGCCTTAATCGAAATGTATTAGTTTTTGACATTTGATCGTTGACGTCTTTAATTAAAGATAATTTACAAGTATCGATTGAAATTTATTAATGTTTAACTGTTTGAATATATGTCCATAATCAAGATTAGATTATTTTGTCTTAAGATTATTTGAGAACATCGGTCGGTTGAAAATTTTGATAATTTAGGGATCGAATTTATTTGCTTTTGGAAAACAAAAATATATATAAAAAGCCAGAAAATTTTGTGAAGGCAAATATTGATAATATATTAAAAATTGTCTAATCGTTTGAGAGGTAATTCAATTTTGTGATGACCTTATTAGATTTAGATTAATATTAATTGAACGAAATGCTCAAAGTTTTAGTCAGATTTGGTTAAAAAATAAAAATCTAATAGATTGAAAGATCGAGAAAAATAGATATCACTAATAGGTGGCTAAGATGATAAACACATAACAGACAGTATCTATCTCTGTTAGTTTCAATGATATATAGTATAGTAGATAGTACATTGGTCAGGGCAAAAAACAGATTTAGTTTTACTAAAACCGATTTATATATATTAAGATATTTGGAATAAATGTGTCTATCTTTGATCTTGCTTAAATTAATTTAAATAGACTGATTTTGTTTAAATGAACCTTTACTTGTTAAGTGAATCTTTAGTTGAATTGATCTATGTAATGGACTTGTCTTTAATCTTTAATCACTGTCAATTTAACAGACACCGTTTTAACGACATATTTATTAATAGACCGATAATGAAAACCAATCGCCAACGTAAACTTGTTTTCAGAGACAGAATAAAAACTGATAGATGTCTAAAGTTAGTTCAAACTATGATAGACATTAATATGATTTCCAGTAAAATAGACGTGTTAAATGGACAAATTAGTGTCCCACAGAGGTTTTATCTTTCGTCATTGCTATAATTTTTCCCTTTTTCATTTTACTCTTTCTTTACCACCTTTTTATTTAATTCAACAAAACATAAAGTGACCAATCTCAAAGGTTTACTTCTTATAAATTGAATTATGAAATTACGAAGAGTTTATTCGAAGAGTTTAGTTATATAATCTGTATAAATTTTTAGATTTATTTTGATTTTGTTTTCTACACTTTATTCTCTATTCGATATTCCGTTTACAATCATTAAAAGGAATGCAGAAAATATTGTATACTCTTACTTGGAATCACCTCCTGAATCCATCTATTCCCCCTGTGCCTAAATTTCTTCCTATCTATTTATTTGTCTACCCGTCTTAGCTATTCACCCAATTATAATTACGAGTCGATTGACTGTGAATTGAATTCAAATGTTCAACAAATGTTTATCATCATTTGGGGCCCTTCTCTGTAATTAACATTTACAAAAGAATTTTTCACAATCAGCAAGTAAATTTTTATGGTGGCTGTAGGGCATTTGAGCTCCGGACAGGTCGTAGTTAGGTTCTAGCTTATTTGGACGTCTGCTTAATTTTCATTTTGTTGAATTAAATTTTTTTCAACTTAACATTATATTGTGTTGAATCAATTGTATAATAACAACTGATTAAAATAAAGAAGCCATTAAAAAATCAATGTTTATTTCAATAATTAGTCTAACTGATACAATTAATTGAAATAAAATATAAATTTTTAGCTTCAGTTAAAATTATTTGCAAAATTTTATGATGATCAGGTTAATCAAGAATAATTAAAAAATCGAGGGGTTCCGTAAGAGGCTTTTAGACCCGGCCGTTTCAAAGATATTTGTAAGAAGAATTTCAGCTAAATGATCCTCTTATTGAAATATTAAGATTGAAATTTGTCTTTTTAGTTCTTTTAAACGTATTGAATGATTGTTTAATTTGTAATGAACTGTACAGTTATTTGGTAATTTGTTAGCGTATTACTTTCAGTATTGAATTATTTATTTATTGAATTAAGTATGATCAAAACATATTGATGTTTAGATATTTGTGCAAATTTCGGGAACGTTTAGCTTTCTGTGAAATTTACCAAAATAGAGATTTTGATAATTAGAGACAACAAAGAGAAAGGAATGAATAGATAAGTATTTCGAAAGGTCATAAACAAGTAATAGGAACAAATATTTGTAGTTACCGGTTGATATCTATTTTCTTGTTGAACACTTCTTAATTGATTGTTATTGTAATTGAATTGATTGTGTGACGAACGTACGAATGATAATCAATGAAAAGATACCTTCAGTAAGGAATGTATCAGAACATTATTTGCTTTATCGAATACAAAACCTAACCGTCATAACCAACGAATCGTGTCAACAGCAACTAACTGATGATCAGATAAATTTTTGACATTTTTTCAATTACATCAGTCTTTGAAAAACTGAATCTAAACTGATAGGAATCCTTTTTCCTTTCTTTGTTTCAATTCTCTTTTGTTCTATTCCGAATTTTTAGTGTATTTTCATTTGTTTATGGTCGTTTTCATCATTTATGTTCGTTTTTATCGATATTTCACCCTAAATCAATTTAATTATGATAATTTCGTTTCCCTGTCTCTGTTAATTAAGAGTTTTCCTTTCACGAAAAAATATTTTTAACATCTACATTTTAACGGTCAGCTATCACATGTCGAAGAGAGGTGTATGAGGAAGACAGATTGCCGGATAAAATTCCGACAATTATTAAAAATACCGAATAACAAAATCGTGAATCAGTGAATTCGAAACAACGAAATTCAGGTATGCCACTTAATGCGGGGCGATAACTATTCATAATAAGACAATAATCTACTATTAAGATTTATACCCCTTGTCGCGACCGCGGACAATTGCTGGTCCCTACTTTCCCTATTACTTACTGATGGACAGAAACTTTTCCGCGGCTAAAAGCCGCCACTGCAGACACAGATATATTGTAGAGAAGAATCCTGTTTACATGACTTAGACTTTGATTCTAGTTTTACGGGACTTTGTCGCTCCGGAAGTCTTTCGGAGTTGTTTCGGAGTATTGTCATTTGGGATTTTGTTGTTCGGGAATGTATCGGTAGGGACAGCATCGTTCACCGATCTGGTTGGGAATCTGTATATGAATGTAGATTGTTCACCAATACTAAGGTAAAATTCTTTGTTGGTAAATATGTCTCTTAGTTTTTTTTTTAATTTTGCTTTTTTGCAATTATTTTATCGATGATGATTAACTTTATGACACATTTAGTAATAACTAAATTTCCTATAAATTGCTGATATGCCCTAACGACTACATTCAAAAAATGTTTGTTAAACTTGTGATATATCTTTAAAACCTTATCCAAATCAGTTTAGCAACTCGTGATGTTAACTCAGTGAAACAAACAAACAGTAAAGAAATTAAACACAATATGTTAAAAAATAACAAGCAAATCACAGACAACCCTGCAAACAAACAAACATTTAAACAAGTGCGCAGGCGAATAAACTGGAATATTAGAGAAAACAATTTGTTAACTATCAAAGAAATGTACTATTTTCGGGTAAATAAATATATGAAACAAAAAAAAAACAAGAACGAAGTGTGCAAAAATCGAACGAAAAAATAAAAACGAAAACATAAAAGGAAATACTCATACCCACAAACATAGAAATAGCCATCGACAATGAAGAACAAACACAATTACGCAAAATGAATGAATAATTAAACTTCCAAACAAACATGTAAACACACAAATTATCAACCAAACACATTTAAATAGATAATCAAATAAGGTGATACAAATAAACACTGAAGGTGCAAACAAATTAGAAAGCAACTGTACTGTCATTACAAAATTAAACAATCATTTAAGACGTTTAAAAGAACTAAAGAGACAAGTTAGTCTTAATATTTCAATAAGAGGATCGTTTAGCTGTAATGTTTCTTACAAATATCTTTGAAATGGCCAAGTTTAAAAGTTTATTACAAGCTCTTATTTAATATTTCACAAAGTTTTCATGAAACGTTGAAAGTTATTAATCGAATTAAAAGGTAATTAAAATTGTCAAAGCAATGTAATATCGAAATATTTGAACTATAGAAATTTCCGGGCAAAATTTCAACAACCAGGCTCATCAGCTAAGTTTCGGACTTATAACTCTTCATACCAGATTAGTAAAAAATGATTTCACATACGATTTAAAGCACAAGCTTTTTGTAGACAATCACTTAGTGCAATTAGGGTCCGATGAATGAGACCAGCAAGATTTTTTCATATCAAATGCATGACAAATATATTACATATTTGTAACTTTTTGTTAAATCTGGTACACAAAAATTTACCTTTTCTAATGGAGTGTTATAACGTATAAGCTGTTTGTCTCGCTGTTGTGACTGCTTTTATTCCTTTCGTTTAAAAATCGGTTATTTACAAGTGTTTGTAAAAGAGTTTATTTTCGTGTGAAAAAGTACAAGTTTTGATAAAGCGCAGGAATATGCGGCGAATATTTATAATACCGAATTGTGTAACACTTTTTTACCGACGGCACCTATTTTGTAAGTTCCACTTTCGGTCATCTTTAGGTTTATCATGAATTATCCTTTATACGATCCTTTATATAATCAATCAATTTAAATAAATTCTATTTGATTTCACATTTTTTTAAAAAATTTCATCTCGCTTCAGTTTTCTGACGATATTAATATTCACTTTATATAAAATTTATTAAAAAAATCACGTGATTAATAAAAAACGACAAAAACGGAATTGTCTTTAAAATTAAAATAACAATTGAATTTGTCGGGTTTATTTTTTAATTCGATTTTCATAATCAAATTAGAAAAAACAATGTTTAACCAAATGGCCCACTACTGACAGAAACGAACATTTCAATGATGACGACGGAAAAACATAACCAAACACCGCAAGCGCTATCAACGAACTAGTGTTGTTTGATCACGAACAGAACAGTTAGTAGTATCGTAAATTGCGGCTCGTGAGTAAGTTACGACTAGACACCAACAAAAGCAGTCGAGAGCCGATCGATCGACTGGCTGCTGAGAGACGATTTAAGAGGTCCCACAAACCAGGTGCTGAAGCAATTTGCTATTGCCGAGGTAAAAAGAGTGCAGTTGCTTGCTTAACCTTGCTTATTGGACACACTCTGATCGCCTTATTGATTGTTGCCTCTGTCTTACAATAACAAGCTCTCTCTCTGTCTACCCTGTACTCTTTTGATATGTCACACGTCGCTGATGCGGTTATACGATTGCATGCTTAAAATTAAACAGGTGTTTCTGCTGCTTAACAACAACAATTGCAATAACCATATTACCTAAAATAATAACAACAAAATATAGCAATAGCAAAGAGCTCTTAAGTGAGCATAAGGCGGGTATTACCATTTCATAAACGGGCTATCGTTTCTTAGACACGGATTCGCTCTTTCAACAATAACAACAGCAACAATGCATACACAAATAATACAAATGTGAGGTGGTATGCTTGTGCACTGCCAATGGAAGCCACTTCGCTGAGAGAGACAAATTGTTGTATGAACAAGCACCGCCTTCTATAACCCCTAGTTAACCAGAGTTTTTCTCTTGTTCTGTGTAGTTGTTGTCAATTGTGCTTTATACATTGCAACATGGCAGCTACTACTACCGCTAGTGCCATTCCTACCAATCGTAACCGTAAGCATTTGTTGGTGTTTTTCTCTTGTTTTCTGGTAATCTTTTGACAAAAATGTGCAATGGCGGTCATAGAAGACCGATCAAATGTACTATAAATAGAGTTCAGTTAGCTCAACGGAAAGAGAGAGAGAGAAATGCTCTTCTTTAAGACCCAATGAGGGAGGGAGAGTGTAGAACCGGATGTGCGCTTTTGTATGCATCTGTAAAGGAAGAGGTTATAACTGAGAGCCTACAAAATGCTTTTGTTACTTTCGCTAAATTGAGAAGTTCTCTCATTTAATTTGTTTCTGGCAGAGAGAAGTAGAGAGAGAGAAAAGACTTTCTTATAATGCTTGGCTTTGAAAGTGGGTGGAAAATTAAGTTATTGAAAGGTCGCCCATTAAAAAAACGGAAGCGGAGCCGATGTTCAGAAATAGTTTTTATGCAAATTCAGGAGTCAAGAAGATCCATTAACTGCAGGTGTTGCCACTCGTTCTCTCTTAACGCACCTATGACGTAATTAATGAAATATACTCTTTAATAAAATCAGTGTTTTTATTATTATTTTTGTCATTGCCGGTCAGATGAATGGTGGATGATAAGTCACTAAGCATGTATATTTGCGCAGAGGTGGTATCATTTTACTATGTAGTGGTGGTGTTATACAAAATTACAATATTTGATCGTTTATGTACAATCGTCGTGAGGGTTGGTTTTAAATTTGATTAGAAAATTTCATAACTTTGAAGTATCATCTACAGTCAAAAGGACAGAATGAAAGATATAGCCAGAGCGAGAGATAGAAAGAGAGAGAGAGAGAAGAGAAAACTTAAGAAAGTGAAAAATATATGTGAATCCGTTTTTTGTAAATTATGATAATGAGTAAATAATGAGCTATTGTTTTCATATTTTTGTTGACGAATCAGATTTCTATGAAGCGAACCAGAATTTAGTGGAAATTACGTAAAGGAGAGGATATGTTCTTCGTAGACTTATTTATGATTTTCATTTAACATTTTTTCTCTCCTTTTCCTTCTTCCTTCTCCAGTACATGTAACAAATGCGGTCTAATATAAAACCTCATTAATACCTCATTAAGAGCATAACTAGGTCTTCCCCCCTTTTTATATGTTTTGCACTGAGAAACACCCCGTGTTCACTGAAACTGTTTTTTTTTGGTAATTACTGCGATTGGGAAAATTAATATTGCTTTTACTTTAGAAATTACTATAATTTACTTTTTGATGAAATTGTGATAAGGTTCGAAATTGTGATAAGGTTCTTATTTGATTGCTTCGGTTGAATTGTCAACGAATTTGTTCTCTAATTATGTGAAATATTTTAATAATAGTCTGATGATGATAATGATCTTCGTTGACCTTTGTTCTCTGGCTATTGATATCAAACGAGGAGAATTAAATAATGGCTGTCTGGTAAAATTGATAAAGTTTATAACAAAAACAAGAGAAGTCTAGTATCAATAAATTAACTTAATTTCGTTACGTAATGTCTGTATTAAACAAAATTGTTTGGGGGACACTATTTCTTCAGGAAAGTCTGAAAATGAAAATCTAACTTTAAATTTTTAATTCCAGTTTTAAATTTTTGACTTCTTCATTCTTCAATTAAGTTAAAAAAGTCGTTAAATTTACGTTAGCATTAAGAATTAGTTATAAATTAATTTTTTAAAGTATTCTTCCATTCGGATCATAAAAATATCTTTATTCTTCCTGACTTTTATTAAACTAAGAAGGACCCTTGTCTAGCGCCAGAAATATTTCCTTCCTTCTGAAACTATTCCGTTGATTAACCAAGTTGTATTTCTAGTCTCCGCCCCCTCTAGAGCATCTTCATCTCTTTTGTCTTGACTTGAGCTGCCCATTTTTCACTCTCTTTAACATTCCCTTAAAAGGCGGTCATTTAGCTGTCTATAAATTATTCCTTAGCAGAATTCAGCAGCAGAAGCAGTAACAACAATCAATGACCATAAATTCTTTGGCGACCAGTATAAACGGATAGATTCAATATTGATTCTTTCAATTAAACTTGACCAATACCACGCCTGGAAACAAATCGGGCTTTAATTGAAACGATGTGCCATTGTAACTCGTCGTCATTCAGTGCACAGTCCTTTTGCCTACTACTTCGTTGATCGTTTGAGCTTGACAGATCTCGAACAATGCGCAAAAGAGCATTGGCAAATCCTGGCCGGGCGACAAGGCGGGGCAGTAGTTACGGATACGATTTCAATCCGGATCGTTTTGGAATAGCCGCGGGCTTCCGTTAAATGCACGCAATTATTTATTTAATCAATAAACCCAGCGGGGGCAATCGCATCCCTTCACACAATGTTTCAATTCTTCAATACATCAAATGTTTCAATACTTTAACGATTTGGAATTATTTCACTCCATTGCTTTTGCTGACGATGATGATAATGACGATGATTATTACGATACTAAAGCGACGATAGCGCCAGGTTCCAAGGCGTTAGGAAGAAGGCCGATCCGAGATATCGAGACGGCTGCTTCTGAAGGTTGATTTTAATTTCGAAATTTAAATTGGATTTAAAAGTGCAAATTCCTTCGGGTTAGTTACTGGAATGATTGAGGGGCCGAGTGAACGATCTTTATACGATCTTTCATCGATCGAGCGATTGCTTGAGAAGTCTTGTATGCGGTAGCCTGCTTAGCCCTTTATCGTTTGGGTAATGGTGGAAGGAGGTACAAATAGAGAGGGTCCACCGTAGTAACACCGTAGTATCAACGTCTCACTTTCCTTTATTTCTTCTTCCTCTCATGGCTCTTCAAATAATTCTCATTCCTTTATCATTCTTTAGCCGAGGGTTATTTATTTTATGGGATATAAAAAGGACCTCAATGATAGATGATTTTATTTGAGTTTTACGGATTTTGCGAGTCGAAGAAAATTTTAAAGAATTTTTACGGGAAGTATTTCGAAAAAAAGAATAAGCAAAGGAAGAAGAGAACGCAAATAAAATGAAATAAAATGAATACTTACGTTATCTTGAAAAAGAAAAAGCAATTTAATTCGGCAATTAGTTGTGAATGGTAGTTTATCGTTGTTGTTGTTGTTGTGGTTGATGTTGCGCATGTGCAGAACTATTTCCTGTGACATCTGTTGTTCGGCTCATTCGCTGATGCGTTTCCTCGAATATTTTTCCTTACGTGTCGGCTCAACGTTGCGAGTCCACGCGCTGGTAAACAAATTCATTGCTGGCCATTTGTTGTCGACCGGAAATTCAATTGCAGCGATAATAATTATATTGAATTAAAGGAAAACAATTTTTTTAGCGATAGGACGGTGAGCGATGGCGCATGCGCAGCCTGTAATCGAAATAATGAGAGTGATATGGGAATAGAAAAGTAGAGGGAGAGAGAGAGAAAAAAGAGAGCCTTCATATACTAAAGAGTTGCCACCAAATGTAACTTCGACATAGAGGTTTAAGCGTAAAAGGAAAGGATATATATATATATATATATATATATATATATATATATATATATATATATATATATATATATATATATATATATATATATATATATATATATATATATATATATATATATATATATATATATATATATATATATATATATATATATATATATATATATATATATATATATATATATATATATATATATATATATATATATATATATATATATATATATATATATATATATATATATATATATATATATATATATATATATATATATATATATATATATATATATATATATATATATATATATATATATATATATATATATATATATATATATATATATATATATATATATATATATATATATATATATATATATATATATATATATATATATATATATATATATATATATATATATATATATATATATATATATATATATATATATATATATATATATATATATATATATATATATATATATATATATATATATATATATATATATATATATATATATATATATATATATATATATATATATATATATATATATATATATATATATATATATATATATATATATATATATATATATATATATATATATATATATATATATATATATATATATATATATATATATATATATATATATATATATATATATATATATATATATATATATATATATATATATATATATATATATATATATATATATATATATATATATATATATATATATATATATATATATATATATATATATATATATATATATATATATATATATATATATATATATATATATATATATATATATATATATATATATATATATATATATATATATATATATATACAATTTCACAAATCAATAAAATAATGAAAGTATTTTCGGGTATTATAAAACGTTCTGTATGGCAACACTAATGCTCGGAAAGCTTTCAAATGTTGCCTCTTCAATTTATCGACAGCAATTAAATTTGTAGCGTCAAAGAAGCAAGTGAGGGCCGACAAATGCGAACTATTAATTCCCTCGGAATCAAAATACAATTTCCCCTACTTCGAATAATTTACTGACGTCTGACGACTGATGACTGATGAACAGGTTGATTGTTAATTTCTTTGCTATTGTTGTTATTGTTCCTTGCTGTTGTTGCTGTTGTTCTTGTTATAGCTGCTATCGATAGTAGTATAACCTTTCCGACCGCCGCGACATGTGTGAATAATTTCATATAAAAACAAATTAAGGCTATTTAATTTTGTTTGTTTTTTCATTTTCACTTTTTTCCATACTTTTGGCGCTTCGATGAAGCATGAAATTATTGGACTCACTACGGTATTACTGACATTCGATGAGCAAACATTATCGTAAATTACTAACAAAAAAGGGGATGAAGACTTTAATGAACATTAGAGTGCAAATAAATTAAATAAAATTAATCGATTAATCCTGCTCGCGCTATTTAAAAATTCGAAACTGCCATCACTAAGGATATCTTTTATTGCTTCATTAATGAAGACCATGAAATGCGTCATAGTATCGAAAGTGCCACTTGAAAGTTGTTTCGAGTACTTCATTTTTTTAATGAAAATAATTTGCTTGAATCGGAGATAATAATTTGTATAATTTTGTTTTTGTATAATTATTTTGTGTATAGAGTTTGTACAATTTTATAAACGCCATGAAACAAAATCAGAAATTTACTTATCGAGTTTTTATTGAATTATTCAGTTTTCAGTGTATTCAGTCTTTTACTTTGTTTGTAGATTGTTAAAAAAGGCAATACCTCATATTTTTATGGATGTGTTGTTATGGATGTTTTTATGGGAACATGTATATAATGATGAACAAAATCACTTTTCGAGCCGACTAAGCACTACTCGGTCCTCTGTCTGTATCTGTGTCCATCTGTAGAATCGTGATTACAAGAGAACGAAACGAGATGTAATCATGAATTAATTGAATTTTTCAGTTTTTAGATCATCTTCGAAACTAACATTTTAATTATAAGTCCACACACTTCGTGGTACGCTCACTGATGGCAGGAGCGTCGATTACATGAAGACGAAGTAGAAAGATCCCCATAAAGTTACGCATAATCCTCCCTCAGTCGCTGCTCTTAAATATAGAAAATGGATACAATCGTCCCAAATTCGATTAACTAAATTAATCCCAAAATGAATCAAAATTATTCAAGTTTGATCCTAAATTAAATTAATTCATGGGACCATAATTTGTATCATAAAAAAACGAAGATAAGAAGCCCACTGGCAAATACTTTTCCGTGAGAAAATCAGTGTTGAAATATAATGAACACACATCCTAAACTTATTATCTGAAAATATAGTCATGCCTTAACACGTTACCTGTCCATGACATGTAGACCTAAAGGGGCTATGGTCAGTTTTGTGTGATATATTCAAATATTCAATTCAAGTAAAAATTTTGAATACAAGCATAGGCTACATTGGCTGCGGTAAGCCCGAAATTAACGGTCTAAACGTCTTTTTAACACACTAACTTATTTTCATCACTCTCTAATCCGTTATTAAGCGTTCACTCCGTGCCAAAATATTGGTAACAATTTTTTACATTATTAATAACTTCCAGTGTCCAGTGAGCATTACCTCTAGGGTATTGATAATTGTAGAGACAGGCCTTTAAGTAAAGGATGACTTTTCGACACCGACAATGGAAGAGAAAAATATAAGGGTAGATCTGCCTCACATATTATTAGACTCTTCTGAATCAAGTATTAGACTTTTGGACCCTCATTTTTTCACTGGGTTAAATTTTATTGAATCTATTCAAAAATTCACTACATAATATTATACATAGGGTCATAATGGAACAGAGTACTATATAATTCCAGATAATATATATTTACGCTTTAACCTTATGGAATAACCAGGATCGTTACTTTATCTATTTAGATCTGTATTCTAATCGATCACGATTTGTTTTTTACCGTCACCAAAGAAATTACCGTTTTCAATGTTCTGATAGTGAGTACCATTCACCTCGTGAATCTTATTGAAAATAAGTGTTTCTTTACTCTAGGAAAAAAGTGGTCTTGTATGTTTCTTATGGAGTTATCCTGATAGATAGTTTATCCTGATAGAAACTTGAAAATATTCACGGTATGCACATATATGTGATAATTTTTGTGTAGTGGCATGGATCGGAAAGGAATGTCGCAACAGGAAATTACTAAATTAGATATTATTTTATAATAACACGATTAATCTGAATGAATTTCATGTTCATTTAATTTAGAAGTAATTTATTGAAGCAATTTTAAAAAGAGCTCAATGGGGACCTACCATTCACGAAATTTTATGTAATTTTATGTTATCTTGATTACAAAAGAGTGAGCATTCTGATACGTATACGTATTCTGATGTGTGATACGTTATGCTGATACGTATTCTGATACTGATACGTATTGTAGTACATTGCCAGATGTGAACAGCTACCGAGTTTGCAATGCAATACATAAACGATTTATAATTGTTTTAAGGAGCGCAATTATTTCCAAAATGCATATAAACCATGTGGAAGAGTGGCAACTACAAACGCACTACTATGAGACCATATCGATAAAAAGAAAGAAGATAATAAAATATTAATAATTTCTCTCTGCCTGGTCGACAGATTATTTTTATTTCTGGGTGTCTGTTGTTTTATATCACGTCATTCCTCGAATGGAAGAGTCTATATTAAGAGCGCCCCAACGTTACTTTGTTGTATCAACTGGTTGCAACCGTGTTACTTTTCATATCCTACACCAGAAAGAGTAGAATAAATTCCCCTTATTCCTCCATTAAAGGAGACTTTATGCATTAAAGGAGACTTGATCGGCGTAGGAAAGTACATATATTTTGTCTTAGAATCATCTCCCGAGTCGATTTATTTATGTCCCTCTGTCTGTCTATCTATCCGTTTACCTGTCCGACTGGCTATCTGTGGAAATCACGATTACAGGGGAACGAATGTATTTGGCATGGGTTTTCTCTGCCTATAATGGCCAATAGCGGCTAAAAATGGGCGTGATTCGCCGGCTTGTAGCTATGATCGCAATAACATAAGAATTATATGGTGTCTTCACGAAGTTCTTTACATATATTCTCTGTATTTATAGGCAGTTAAGTGCTAAAAGTGGACGTAATCGGGCCAGCGCCATGCCCACTTCTTAAATGTGGTATCGGTGCCTTTGGATAAGTCTCTAAACTCGTAAGAGTAAACCACAAGCTAAAATTTTAATTTAGAATATATATCCTAAGACGATAACTCCTAAAATGGCTACTAGAATCGAACTATAAGCTTACATCATGGGTGTAAATTATACAGCCTTCTGCCACGCTAAAGTTAACATTCTTGCCTGTTATTTTAATTTTTCGTATTTAATCTCAATAATTTTTCCAGATGCTGTTTTCGTTGGAAAATTCATCTTAGCAATCAAATTTATCTCCAAAACTTTGCTCTGATTTTGATTAAGAATTTCATCTTAGCTTCTAATTTAACATCTTCTTAACTTATTTAACTCTTGCAAACTTTCTCGTCTGTCTGAAATCATCCACAAATATAATAAGATAATTAAATATCAAACGCAGGTAAAACAACATTCTATCGACTACATGATCGGTTACAATAAATCGTGCTAGCGCAGTAAACTTATCTATAATTACAAATCAATTTTGTGTAAATCGTACATACACACGTGTGTGTATGTGTATGTGTGCGTGTACAATTAATTATAAAACTAATGCGATAAAAATCGTGTTGTAGTCATAAATTTCATTGACATCATTTGCGAGATATTTCACGTTAATTAGAAAATGCTTATCTGAAAAACTCACAAACTATTAGAGATATCGACATCTGATAACACGATTTAGTACGCACTTCGCTTTCTATTTATTGGCAAAATAGTTGATGGCTATAATGTCAATATTCTATACCAATCAATAAAAATTACTTCAGAAAGAGATAGAATATCAAGGAACATTTTAATAGCATGAATAGAAACACCATTTTTATGATATGTGATATATTTATCTTTGAGATTTTTGGATTTTGGAAAGATTCAAAATATATGTGTTCTTGCTCAAAATTAGCCCCTGAGTCGATTTAGCGACGTCCATCCGTCTGTCTGTCTTGCTGTGTGCCTGTGGGATTATGTGACCGTCTGTATCTATGGAAATGACGATTACTGCCAAAAAGGGGGTATCGACATGACAGATATTCTTTGCCATAACAGTTTGTTTGGCGGTGAATATGGGCAAAATATGCTTAGTGTCACGCCCACTCTTTTATAAAATGATATTGTAAAACCACAATTTTCAGCCTATTGAAATATTTAAGATGAAAACTTATGATCGAGATTTATAATGTTGGATATTGTAAATCCATAAAAAGTAGGCGTGACACTCCTACTATTATACTGTGCCATATATTCCTGATATAACTTATGTTGACGGTGAATTAATGGATCTGAATTAATGAATAATATGGAGCTGTAACATTCCAAGAAGTGTGTCACGCCCACTTGTTATTGTATATAAACCGTACATTTAAATGACGGGTGTAGGCTACGTGAACTTCGACGGGTTGAAGTTAGTGTTTCTACATTTCTCTGTCTTTATTTTTAATGGATTTGTGGGATCGCGAGCCGATTGGGTGAACAATGGAATTAATTTTTCGGGAGGGATGAACATAATGAAAGTAACATAGGAAATGGTAAAAATAAAATAAATTACCGACTTCATATTCGTTAAGATGTGGTAATTCATTATTTTTACTCCCGCTATTGTGTTGGATTATTTCAAAAATAATTAGTTTTATTTGAAAGTAATATATTAACATTTTAAGGATTTATTATTTTATCTAATGAGAGATGAATATAAATACAGGGACATTCCCAGATTATACTCTCGGTCAAATACGTCTTACTTTATTCGTATGTTCTAATGAAGGTATACTCCGACGGTAGACTCCCCGTATGATATACTCTTAACCCTTTGCAACCTAATTGCACCAAATTACTTTAAATGAGTAATAAAAGATATTTGTTCTACAATTTTGTGAGAATTCTTTCTTTTATTTTAATTTTAAATAATGTGTGTCCTGCAACAAAGAAACATAAACAAAGAAGCATAATGAAAGAGATAACGTTGTGTTGTTTTGAAGTTATTACTATAAATACGATTTTTTGTAACACCGGCGGCACATCTGGCATTATGTATTGTAAATCCAAGGATCTCGTTTGATTTTTATCGTAAACTGTTTTCTGGAAAGTTGTCCTTTCCATTGATCAAATTTCTCTGCATAGACGGGCGCCAATGGGAGCATCTCTAATATCTGCTTCTTAACTCTAGCATATTCTCTTTTTTCGTATCCGATTCGATTTATTTTGCGAGGCCTTAGGCACCAATGAGTACCAATATTTTGTGGCCACATTTGTGTGACTTATTTGATCTTGTTAAATTTGTTGCCTTTGTTGAAATAACAGCCCTAATTCAATAATCTTTGTAACAGCAGCTCTGATCAGAAATGATCAACGATGATCAGAAATTGTCGAATGACAAAATCCTGAAAAAAATAATTTTCGGTGTGTTGCAGGTAATCAGCCCGAGGTGATGAAGGGTTAACGTGCTGTATTCTAGAGCGCAAAAGATGAATTTAATTTTATCTCAATATTTCGACAGGCTGTGGTTTCAAAATGAGGTTCGAGACACTGGTGAAAATACGTAGGTTTTGCACAATCTTATGACCTTAATTCTGATACTGTTCGTGTTCAAAAGCCTTTCATGTCTTCCTAACACTATCACTCCATCATCTAATGATTTTGTCTTCTATGTGGACAAATGTTTATTACAAACAGTAGTGTGATTACAAAACATTGATTTAATTTTTTTCAGATAAAACGTTTTTCAGATAAAACGTTTGACATTTGGATCTTTCTAATGATTTAAAGTTGACCATCATAATTCTTACTACATTATTACTTCAGCTGAATTGTTACCGTACTTAGAAACCTTTTAATAGGATTTAGAAATGAAAGCTTCGACGCGTGACAAGCGATGACGCACATTTCACGATACAAATATTAAATTCAAGTGATCTACGGAATACTTTTTTACGAAGCGACGGTCACACTCAACCATTTTAATACAATGATTCCGAATCACTTTACTTTTTGCCTTTAAATGTTATTAATCATAGCTATAAAATTGAAGACGGTAATAAATTAAGCTCTTGTAGAATTATGTTTCTTAAAAAAAGTGTTTTTGTTATCTAAACTAATTCGTAAGCAGGTGGACGCTGAATGAAAAAGGTAATAAAATTTTGTAGACATAATCGAATATATATATATATATATATATATATATATATATATATATATATATATATATATATATATATATATATATATATATATATATATATATATATATATATATATATATATATATATATATATATATATATATATATATATATATATATATATATATATATATATATATATATATATATATATATATATATATATATATATATATATATATATATATATATATATATATATATATATATATATATATATATATATATATATATATATATATATATATATATATATATATATATATATATATATATATATATATATATATATATATATATATATATATATATATATATATATATATATATATATATATATATATATATATATATATATATATATATATATATATATATATATATATATATATATATATATATATATATATATATATATATATATATATATATATATATATATATATATATATATATATATATATATATATATATATATATATATATATATATATATATATATATATATATATATATATATATATATATATATATATATATATATATATATATATATATATATATATATATATATATATATATATATATATATATATATATATATATATATATATATATATATATATATATATATATATATATATATATATATATATATATATATATATATATATATATATATATATATATATATATATATATATATATATATATATATATATATATATATATATATATATATATATATATATATATATATATATATATATATATATATATATATATATATATATATATATATATATATATATATATATATATATATATATATATATATATATATATATATATATATATATATATATATATATATATATATATATATATATATATATATATATATATATATATATATATATATATATATATATATATATATATATATATATATATATATATATATATATATATATATATATATATATATATATATATATATATATATATATATATATATATATATATATATATATATATATATATATATATATATATATATATATAACCTAACTAAAAGAATTAAATATCTATCCACACATTCATGCCAAAAGATTCCGTCTATCCACACATCCATCCGCCCATCTGTTCTGCTCGTTTAATACAAGGCGTAAGCGAAGCATCTTCTCAAAAGACCTCACACACTGCAAATTTTTGGCGCTGTAGCCACTGTCATTACTTTTAAATGACACCAACAACAAAGTTCTAGTTGATGACGTGCCTCTTCCCATTTTTGTCATTTTAACGGCAGCAAAAAGCTGTAAAACAGAAACGGCAAAAATAACAACAACAACATAACAATAATCATAGTAGAGAAAACGTTAATGATCATAAGTAAAACTACAATGATATTAACTAACAATAATCATAATTTTTGGAACATCAAAGTGGTTGAGAAGCGGTAATATAGAAGCAGTAGAAATGGTAGTAGCGATGAAAATAGTAGTACCAAAAATTAGTATCGAAAATGGAAGAACAAAAATGAAGAAGCAAAAGGAAATTATATACAGTACGATTCGACCAAAACTGATGAAAACCGAAAAGGCACAAAAATTAATAACAAACTTGGTTTTCATATCTCGAATAATTCACGAGAGCCCAACAAGCCGGAACTTCCTTCTAAAACTTTTAAAGGTTTAGAACTTCCTTCTGAAACTTTTGTTACTAAAACATTTCTACCAAAATAAATAAATAACAACAAAAAATCAATATTGAATAAATAGGAATAAATTAAAATTATGAAATTATAATCATACATTAAATGAATATATATAGAAATAACAAATATCAAACATATACAAATTTATAAATATAAAAGAAAGGAATGTAAGCAAATAATAAAATAATGAAAAAAATGTATTATAAAACAAACAAATAATAAATGCACATTCAAACTGAATAAAAACTAATAAAATAAATAATAAACACTGTAATAAAAAATCAAAAAAATCTTATTAATAAAAGAATAATAAACTAATTAATTAATACGAAAATACAAAAATGACAATAATAAATTGAAAAATAAATTACAGAATTAATTAACATATGTCGTTAATAAATATTAAATAGACAAATAATTAATAAAAGAAAATTAAATTAAACTAAATAAAATAAAAAAAATAAAATAAAATAAAATAAAATAAAATAAAATATAATATAATATAATAGAATAAAATTAAATTAAATTAAATATAAATTTTACGGTAATTCGAAACATTTTTCTTGTCCTTGTTTTTCCAATATTATCATATTTCTCCGTTCCGTTGGCCCTTTGCACTTTCCTTTACCTCTGTCCCCCTCTGATGCATAACAGTCGTATTACTTCTGTCGTAGTTGTTGCTTTTTATTGTTGTGACTGCTTTTGTTATTCTTCTTATGGTAGTAGTTCGTATACTTGTGTTTATTACGATTGTCATCGTTTCGAAATATTAATAATTTGTTAGAGTTTTTACGACCGTAGAGACGACATACGATCCTCATCTTTCAGGCACTTACAGACTATTGAGTATTTGTCTACTGCGCTGCGGTAATTAACGCTCAACGCGACCGCCCATACGTGATCCGAGGCGCTTGACCGATTGGAGGAGGTCGGCTGATTAGTAAGGCGGGCCGCAGTTGCGACTGCTGTTGTTAGTGTTGTTATTATTTTTGTTATTGTTGTTGTGTTTTATACGACTTGATGCCTTCCTTTTCAGTTGCTGTGTAGTATATTTTTCATTTGCTTCCGATGGCAGATTCCTTCTCACGTTACTTTTACTGTTGCTGCTGTTATTCTGCTGCCGCTTATACAATTGCTGCTCCTATTTCTTCCCTGCACCCTATACACGAAGGGTTGGGTATATTCACATATTTCTTCCCTTTGTAACACATCAAAGGAGGCGTGGTGGATACAGATAAGTACATATATATAATCTTGCTCACAATCACTTGCTGAGTCTGTATCGCCAGCCTGATTCTCTGTCTGCCTGTCTGTCATGTACGACATCTACGCCATTTTTACTAAGAAAGGACAAAATCGGACAAGCGTTACGCCTACTCTTAGAAGGTTACACATTTTTATCTGTGGTAATAGCTCAATTCCTCAGCTTGCAGAGGGAGCATAAACGTAAGGATTTACATGCGAGTTTATCTTTTAAAGCAAAATTATGCTTCCAAAAATGGGCGTGAGCCACCCGTGAATTAAAGGCATAAATTTATATAACGAGTATAGGGTACATGGGATTCGGTTAGGTCGAAATTTATTTATCCTTTTCCTTCTTGTTGTCTTCTTTTGCTTATTCTATTTTGATATTTTGACTCCTTCCAGTGACGTCGAAGGCTGCTACTCATTTAACCAAATTTTTTCTTTCATGCTTTTCTTGATTCCTTTGTTCTGTCTTTGAGTTTCTTTTGTTGGTTTTCTGCTTTTTTTGTAATTTATTAATTAGAGACCGGCATTTGTTTCTTTGTTGGCTTCCCATTGTCGTTGCTTTGAATTGTATTTGTTGTGTTAATTGCCTTCCGACATGAGTTATCGTTATCCTTACGAATGTATTTGGTACTTTTCATCCATCCATCCATCTATCCAGAAGGGATGCTGGTGGAATTCTGCAGTCCCACCATCCTTCTGCTCGACTGTATTTTGTGTACCTGCCTATGCGTCCATATGTCTGTCTGTCTGTAAAACAGCGGACAGTAAACCATCTATCCGATATTCCTCATATTCACTTGTATCTATTTATTGTATATGAATTTTCATAACAAGATTTATTTCTTTTCGACCGTTTTCTGCTCATAGACCGTGGACCATTCACTCATCCATTCAAACATCGTTTGAAGTGTCTACGTTCTGTTCTAAGCGTTCTGGCGCTTCGCAATATTTAATGGATAAATTAAATGCTTTGTTTGTTCGTGGCCGCAAATTGAAATAGAAGACTTTTATGGTTTTCTCTACCGCATTCATAATTTATACAGTTACCAAATTACGTGGTCACATGGTCCTCTTCAAAGAACTTTGGACAGAAACAGCTACTGAATTTGTATTTTGTGGAAAGGAATCGTCATAACTTCTAGTAATCTTTCATAAAATGTAATAAACATGATAAAGTATTGTAAAAATTGAGATGAATGACAAACATTTGTCATTTCAGAGTATCCACAATAAAAAGCAAATAATAATAATAATAATAATAATAATAATAATAATAATAATAATAATAATAATAATAATAATAATAATAATAATAATTTGGAAGAATTAATGTTTTTTAATAATATTGAGAAAACTTATTTTGTGTCTTTTTTAAGAAGTTTTTAAAAAAATTGATAGAACTACAATAAGAAGGAGAAGGAGATGAAGCAATGCAAAATGTAGTTTATTATTATTTTTAAATTGATGTCAGTTATGAAAGCCCAATGAATTTCATGGTACCCATAATGCCATATTGTTTATATCAATATGTGGTTATGGACGTAATGGCAAATACATGTCCATAATTGAATTTTAAATGTTCATTATTGTGATCGTTTTATTTCTTTAATTAAAGTTTAAAATTATCATACGGTTGTAGAGGGTATATAAGTTTCGATCAGTCCGAAGTTTGCAGCCATATTTTTCTTTAATATAAAAACTCATTATTTATGCTTCATGAAGCTCTTTATACAATTTTAGTTATTGTCCAATAAATATATTGCATAAAATTTAAACATATTTTAGCTTTAATGTAAATATTTACTGATATTAAAATTAATAGAGAAGAAGCCGAAATTTATAAGTTTTAATAATATACGTGATGATTACATTTAGGGAAATATAATATTTCACTTAACGATTTTAATAGGATTATAATTTTGCTGTTTTTCCCCTTAAATGAATAATAAAATTTATTCCAATCAAAATTCTCTTTTATTCCAATCAAAATTATAATTTTGTATATAAAAGAAATAATGGAATAGAAAAATTATTTGATACGTGGTACGTAAATATAGTCATTGCCGATTGATGTAGACGATATTTATAACTGTTTCCAATTTTCTCTTTTATAAAAATTGAAACATTTTAATATTTCGGGAATTATTTGTCACTATATGAGAAACGATTTAAGAACACAAAATCCATTCAGGAGAAGGCTTCTGAAATATTTTCCTGAATTATTCCGAACTCTAGAAGGCTATATTTTCGAAAATTTAAGACCTTCTTTCAGATCTTTTGTAGCGAAAGTCCCCTCGGGGCCATAATTTGTTAATACTTTTTTAGAATAATTTTTTAGGTTGATATCTAGTTTATTCGGAGGAGTGACATATTTGAAGAACACTAAAATATTTGACCATTTATAAATGGCTGCTGTGATCTTGAAGTAGTCAGCCATATGAACTAATTTTCAAATTATATTAACCCTGGTTTTGACCAATTTTTATCCAATCGCCCAAACAATATTATGCTTAAGTTTCTAAATTGTTTCTAAATTATCGCCGGCAAAACATCGGCTTCCAGTGATGCCATTAGCTTCCCAAAAAGAGTCTACAATGACAATTTGTCAAAACTTTTTTAGCTTTAAGAGACTGTCAGAAATAAGGAAATATTTATTTTTCTGTATTTACTTATTTTAAAGCTTTATGGGAAGAATATTGGGAATTCTACCATTATTCAATACGACCATATGACCGTCTCTCCTATCTTTTTTCCTCCTACCCTGCCCTCTTTCTAACAGTTTTTTAATATATTCATTCCTGCTTTCCTTTAGTCCTGCCTTCCTTCCTACATTTCTTTTATAATCTGTTTACCTGGGAGTTTTTAAATACCAGAGTTTTGATTCTTCCATTTATATTTTTGTAATCAACAGAGGCTTTTATACTCGCAGTTATGAAATAATTAAGACTTGTTGGTGGTTGGTGATACGACTTCGCATGTGGCAACGCTTAGCATGATTAATGAAACGATTTATTGTACACTTTGCTGATTAAACTCATTAAGTTTATGAGTTGCATGCGCTCTAGCTTTACAAATTATTTATTATTAATTTATTTGTATATATTTCTTCCTATGAAAGAACATTAGCCCGTTAATACGTCTTGATAAATTTCTCCTTATTAGTCTTTTTTCTTTATCTCCTCCTCTAACTCTTCTAAAGAGGCAGTTTTTTAGAAATTTAAGTCATATTTAAATCCGCATGTGCGTGGTTCTTGTTTACTTATTGTAGTAATTAATAAATAACCGGGTAACAAGTGTTTACTTCGCCTTTTTTTAATGTTTTCCTCTCAGTCTAGATCTTTTGGTTTAATATTATTTCGATCTTTTGCAGCATTTTCACGAAAACGCCTTCGTGAAGCTAAAAAAGAGAATAAATTATGCTTTGTAATTAGCTGAAGCTAAGGTCGGTGTCAGCGTTGCCACAATGGCAGAGTGATAGCAAAAGAGAGGAAGGGTGTGAGACCGGTTCTAAAAGATCCACACGAAGCCGAAGATTAATTCCAAAAAGCTAATGAATGTAAATTGAATACATTGTTAGTGTCAGTCGGTGGCAGTCAGTGGCATTGAGGATACTCAGCTCGTAAGAGAATCGAGCGGTGACTGAGACCACAGGGGCAGGTCTTTCCGAAGAGTGCTGTTCTTTGTATCGGTGCGTGCCTCTTCACTAATTTCAGCAGTTTTACAATGTTAATTTGATTGAAGGATGAACGTACGGACAGGCATGCACAGGCTGAAAGACACACAGACCGACGATAAATTGGGAGGCAAAGACGGAGACTTATAGGCTGACTAAGAGGCAGATGGGCAGATAAATTTGTATTGTACCGTATTTGCCAGCGATGGGCGTATATTTTTAATTTCCAACCTTTCTCCCTAGCTCTCTTTCTCTCTCTCTCTCTATCTGAAGCTCTTTTGGTCTTCTTCTCTTTCTCTGTCTTGTTAGCCATTTAATCGAAAGGGTAATAAATTTCATCAGACCGTGACGAGAGCTCTCGGATACAAAAAGTACAGCGTGCGACGGTACGAATACATTCAACGCGTATTTATGGCGGGGCAGGATTGATTTTCTTCGTCAACGTTTTCGGGCGGTTGCAACTTCCATGCAATGCAATACGATTGCGATCATGCTACAGATGGCATCTCTGGTTGTTTGTCGGCTTGACTTACTGACTGTAACTATACGCGTTGGGTTCTGCTAAAGCAAAATTGATGAACCAAAAGTTGATGAATTACCACGATGAATTTAATAAATGCAATATGTTGACGAACATACGAGGCGGTTGCAAATAATAAACAACAAACATCCTCCTTAGAATTACATTATCGCCGGATTCTCTTCCTGAATTCGTCGTCTGGTAGGAGGTGGTGAAGCACTTTTCGAACACTGGCAGCTAAATTTAATTTGTGAACAGGTTTATCATGACGTATAAATACATATTTATATACATAATTTAAGTTACTCACATGCTCACTCTTTACACGAGGTCGAGCCTCATCATAATCATTTGCAACGTCCAAACGCTATGCAACGTAATGTTTTCTATTTCAACGCAGGGTTACAAACATAATTCACGGCATCGTTGATGATGGGCGATGAGAAATGTTCAAGCCTTGCTCATTTCGCTTAAGATTGAAAGACGTCGACGATGTTGAATAGCAATGTGCGGTGAAATCGGTGATGGTGATGATGCGCCACTTAAATACTTTTCGCAGGCGGCAGTGGCAACTGCATCGACAGCAGCAAAGTGAACGAACAGAAAACAAATGGAGGGGGGAGGTGTTAGTGGGGTAGCCGTAGAAGCAACAGCAGGGGAGGAATCAGGGACAACAACAACAACACAAGAACCAGCATCGGCACCAACAGTTCGGCAGTTACCAGCGCTGCAGTGATATGATCTGACTGGCCTGTGGTGTTTCTAGTGCCGATTGCCTGCCGTGAGGGAAATTAAGGTTTTTGTATGGTTGGTGTAGTTGTGGCTGTTCTTTCTTTCCTTATTTGTCGTTTTTGATACTTATACTTTTCCTGATTTCATAAATCGTTTAATTAATTATGAGCATAATATAAAGAGCTCGTGCATAATTAAAATGAGTTTATGAAATTTTTAATCAAAACTTGTTGCCCTGACTCTTCGCGGATGGATTGATTAAATGTTGAATAGTGAACGGAGTAGTCAAGCACTTGTTCGTTGTTTTTTTTTTGAAAAAAATATTAAATAAAACTGGCTAGCAATTAATTAGCAACATTTTCCTTAACCATCTTTTCCTATTTTTTATTAATTTTCTCAACACGATTTGAAAAGAACATTATCAAATAGCGATCATAAAGTTTATAATTAATTAAGGTTCCCTCATGTATTCACCCCCCTCCCCCTCAATTTTTTCATTAATCTTATCCAATTACAAAAGTAGGGATTTCTTTGTTTAAAATGAATTTTTTAAAATCGTCCCGCTGGCCAGTTTTGCAATTTAATTCCTTGGGAAATATCGGTTTTTCTAAATAACGTTTTTAATACAAATTTCTATTAGAACCCCATTTTAACCTTTTACATGTTTGTGTAAAGTGAAAAAGTAATTTTCAAAATGGTATCATATGATGATGTAGAGCATCATACATATTTGTCTTAAGGATATTACATCAGAATCTTAAGCTTTAGTTCCCGTTGTTTTTGCTTTGATTCATTTTCTAACGGCCTCTATTTCTAATAAATCTGTGAAAACATGTACTCTATAAATTTTTCTCACGAGGCTTTAGTTCTATTCATAGATGGTCTTCTTTTGCTGAAATGAGGAAAATGTGAAGTTTATCTTTGGTTAATTCATGATTATATAACGACTTTTCAGACATTATTTCAGACATTATTTTATGTGTGATATACGAGTGCAATACGCATAACCACGTTCAGGAGATCTTCAGTAGAAATCAATGAAGCACTTTCAAATCGAATGTATCGATTAAAACCAACTATGTTGCTGAATATATGGATAAAAACCAAGGACTTAAGAAACAAACTCGATTCGCAACTTGTTTGATTTTTGGTTTGCTATGAATATTTATGAACATTTTGTATAAACATAATCTTAATCAAATTTGAAAACACTTAAAAAATTAAATTTCATTAAACAATAAATGTCGAATAATAATAAAGTTAACCGAAAACTATAAACTCCTATAGCTATTAAATCCAGAAACAAAAACATAATAAAATGAAAAAGCAAAATAGCAAATGAGACGCAAGGTGATCCATATGTAAAGTATTTAAATATATATTTTCTTAACCTGGCGCCAAAAAGGAATGTTTATCACTAGGTGTAGATATTTTAATGATGCCGTATAAAACTCAATGTGCCTGCAAATAAGAAAGTGTCATCACGTAATAAAACCAACCACAAAAGACACAAGAAAAGTAAAAACAACAGCTACAACGGCAACAACTGCATTGTTCCAGGTAATAAAATGCTAAAGTGCAGAAAAATAATCTCCTTTTATTTTGTTTCTTTAAGTATAACAGTATGATATCGTAAATGGTGCAAAATATTAAAGGTATAACACAAAAACAAATGTAATATGATAACAATAAAAAACAATAAGAATTACAAGAGCGGATCATTCAAATGACATGTGAGTGGATGAGGTGATAAAAGCCTTGACATAAGTGGATGAAGAAAGATAAGAAGAAGAAGAAGAAAGGGCAAACAACAGAGAAAATAAGGTCACAACAATAGCAAAAGTAGCAGAACCAGCGCATGCAGCAGCACAGTAGTAGACTTTGATCAATGGAAAATATAAAAGAATGAATCAGCGGGCGAGTTTTGATATGAGCTCAACTTTTATAGCTCTTCTTAGAGGTATTTAATTAATATATTGAATTCACTAAAACTAAAAATATATAAATTAAAACTATTAAAATTACTAAATATATAAATTAAAACTATTTTAAACTACTAAAATAATAAATTAAAACTATTTCAATTAGTAAAGATCTCTTCGATGAAATGTTGTCTCCTCTATTGATTAGTTTCTTTCGAAGATTTTTTCCTTTCGACATTTTGTTATATCATTTTAGTTATATCGCGACTTTATTGTTCGCGATTTGATTTTTTTGTGCCCTCAGGATGCTACATGTCCACATGAGAGTGTTATACATTATTTAATACTGTATTTAGCAACTAATTTGGATATAAATTCAGATAAATAAAAGTTACAAAAAGTTTACAAAGAAATTACAAAAAGTTTACAAAAAGTTCCATTTTGTTGCAAAATTGTACTAGAAGATCACATTCAAAAGAACAAATACTATTTTGAAAATTTTGAAACAAAATCCTTTGAAAATTAATGAAATAAGAAGCTTTTGGTCGTCGAAAACTAATTTAATCTTAATAGATTGTTTAACATTTAGCAAGTGCTAGGATATATAAAATTTTTATTAATACTAACGAAGCAACTTCTCGGCCTTCTTTGCCTCGGCTTTACTGCCCGAAGATCACTTATTTCATTGTTAGCCATTTAACTTCAATTTAAGCTCGTCCATTAGAGGGCCGCAAAAGCAATTTGCAAAGGGTAATATTTTGTGATAACTTCAGTTATTACGAAGAAGCGCAATCTAACGCGGCGAGCGCATTGAAAACAGATTAAATCCATTTGTATTCGATGATGAGTAATTTAGTATTCGTTCCTTTTGGTCTTTGAAGGAGAAGGCGTTGCGCTACGACTACGTGCAAAACGAAGGAATTGTAAAGCGTTGGGCAAGGAGAAAACAGAGTGGGGGAAAGAAAATCGTTTGTTAGAGGAGCTTATTATGAATTGTTGATAAATGCATTATATTAGTTTAGTGCTAAACGTATAAAACATGAATGATTGTCGATGGAAAATAACTTTTTTCAATCGTCATGCATTTTGAAAATACAATTTGAATGCCAAACCCAGTCAAACGCTTATATTCAGTTGAGGGCTGGAAGGCACTACAGCAACAATATTTGATTTAATGCTATTTTTTAACTCATTCCAGAAAGATTAATCGAGCTATAAGAATTTGCTTTAAGATTAATCCTTTTAGGTTATGGATTTTTATTGAATTTCGTGATTGTAATTTTTGTTTACCGAAAAATTGGATTAAAATGTTTAAATGTTTAATGTTTGCATATATTTATTTCATTAATTTTTTTATATTTTAAATAGTTGTTTCCAATATTGCTAGCTGTGATTTTTAAAAATTATTTTATTACAATAATATTTTTTTAAAGAATTCTTTATTGCAATGTTGTTTTTAATATAATTTGCTAATCCATCTTTAGATTAATTTTCTTAATATTTTGATCTCTTTGCTTTCTTAATACCCTGTTTCATAATATTCTTTGTTATATTTACTTAAATTAATAACTCACTCTGATTACTTTCGAATTTTATTGAATTTACTAATTGAATTAGTTTGAAGTATTTTATGAAAATATCCTTCCAGTTTATTTTTTAATGATTTATAACGTTTCTAATTTTCTATTATATTGTTTAGTATACTGTGATTTTTACTAATTAATATAGTAGAATATAGAGTTTACTAATTAATATAGTATATATGTTTCAATATGTTTGAAATTTGCTTAAATTTAATTTGATTAAATCTCATTAATCTTCTAATTAATTTATTAGATTAGCATAATTTTTTAATTGATTTTTGCAGCTGGTTTCTAATTTATAGTCTTATAATATGTACCAGAAACTGCTGTTTATTCAATTAGAATTTTTACAATTAAAAATTTTACAATTCAAATATACTTTTTTAAGTTTCTTAAATTTATAACTTAGTTTTTGTTTACTAAATTAAAAAATGTTTCTGTTTCTGGTTTTCATTCGAAATTTTCAAGGTGAAGCGGATTCTTTTTAAAAAGCAGAAATCGGACTTCGTCTTAATTGAGAATTATGGCATCCGATATTGTGAAAATAATGCCAAATTAAAAATAAGCAATAACAACGACAACATTCTAAGACAGGCACTCAAAGTCAAGAATTATTATTTAACTTATATAGACAGCAAATATCTTCTTGTTAAAGAATGAATGAAAAAACCGAGAAGAAACAAAAGTAGACCAATTTACGTGTAAAATTAAAGAAAGATATAAAAAAACCAAATAAAAAAGAAGAAACACAAAACAAAAGAATGGCAAACAAACAGCGAAAAGAGAGACATAGAAAAATTGCAATAATTGAAAATTGATTTCAATTCTTGAGGTTTTATTAATGCATCGGATATGCGTCGGTCGTCCATGCTACGCGATTCTACAAATTTTCGAATCAGCAGTTCATCCGTTCATCCGTTCCTCCAACCAACATCGCGACGTCCGTCGTCTGTTAATGCCGGCCTAATGGCGCACTGTGTCACGTCACGCAAATGATAAGCTCTAGAAATTAACGAAGGCGTGCGATTGGTAGGTCGAAAGAAGAGTTGGGGAGAGGGGGAGTAATGATGGGACGGATTTAGTTTAAATTGCCTCAATTGAAGGAGTTGAAGCAAGCGTTGAACTGATTACAAACACCAACGTTGAACTGATGCCAGCAGGCAACAGCCGTCCGTTCGTTGGCTGGCTTGTTGTTGGTTGGTTGGTTGAATGGTAACACATTCATACAAACACGAACGCACACCAACATAAATTCATACATGTCCATTGAAACAAAACGCCGGGACGGAGTAAATTGGCAATAATTCGATTTACACAAAAATCTCGATAATCTGCAGAAAACAAACAGAACTAAATAAATTTTTGTTAAATTATAAGTCCATTTTGTTCGCATTGCAATTGTTGGTATTGTTGATGGCCGGGTGGGATTGAGGTGATGAGAGCGGAACTCTTCGTTATTATTGTGGTGGTGTTTATTATTGCCGATGTTGTTGTTGCTTTTGTTGTTGTTTTTTTTGGTATTTTTGCATTCTATGCTATGGCAGGGCTCGTGCAACAAGTTTTTTAATCAACGACAACTATTTATGAATTTGCGACACACCCTGCAGGAAATTAGACATAATTCCAATTAATCGAATTAACCCAATTAATATTAATTAGCTGGCTTATTGGGAACACAAGGAATGGGTTTGTAAGCCATACGGATGAATTCTTAAACACATTTTAAAATTAAATATTTAGACTATTTTAAAATAACATTTCAATTGCTTCTGTAAAAAAATCGTGTAAAAAATAATGTCATTTTCTGTGGCTTTTCGAAATAATAAATTGCACAAATGATTACGATTTTTCATTGAAAAGACTTGATAACGATAAAAGAAACTGTCAGCATTGAAATAGTAATATTATGACGGAATTATCTATGGCTTACTAAACAAACCCGCAAAAACTCGGAATGAGTGAAAACAAAATAGAGTTATATTTAATATAACGTATTCTCATTACAGACTCATTAACCAATGGATTTGTTTTCGTGGCTATTTACATCATTCTTCTCATTTCATTCGAACGCATTTTAAAGAATGAAACCAACACACATTGCTGCACAAATTTCCTACAGGGCATGTTGGTGGTGTGTACATATTCAAAATTTCATAAGGCGTTAACAATGAATGAGGCGCTTATTCGCTATCATTATCATCATCATCGTCATAATTATAATCATCGCCACCATTTCGTCTTCGAAGTTGCTGATTTTTTTTTTCGTTCGCCATATTATTGCACACCTACAAAACGAAACACGATAATCAAGATCACGATTTAAATTTATTGTAATTGAAATTTATTTACGAGGCGCACAAATCGATTGTACCAAAGGAAATAATAATAATTTTCGAGATATTGGTCTCTTCAATATTATACCATCGTTACCGTCATATCTCCGCTAGCGTCGAATTGCTCGTGTAATTATTTGATTGTTCGACTGTTAAATTGTTGTTTACTTATTGTAAGATCGGGTTGTAAGGTTTTCTTGGTTGATTCAATTCGAATCGATACGTTTCGATTCAATTCGATTCGATTAGTATTATTTGTTTGGCAAATTAACGAATGTTCCTTTTTCGGTTCATTTATTTTTCACTTTTCTTTTTTTTTTCTTCTCTTCCTGTAAAATACTTAAACATCGAATAAAAATAATAAAAACACTTGATGCAATTCTTTGGCATTGAATAATTGCAAATAGTTTTAAAACAATAGAAAAAAAAACAACAAACGGTTGTTCATAAAGAAAAGTAAAAATAATTATTATTGAATAATATTTCATGATATATCGTATCATAGGAGCTCATCGGAATTAACCTAATTTTTATAGATAATCTCTAATAAATAAAATTTAATTGTTATTCGTTTCTTAATTTGCCTTTTTTTATACAATTTTCTTTTATTTCTGGTATTTTTAATTCCTTTATCACAATTTTTCTCCACCTTAATTTAATTTCCGGGTTTTTATTTTTATTGCTTATTTTATTTGATTTTGCGATTTTTTATTACTATTTAATTAATTTTTGATCTGCTTTTATTTAATAACTTTATTTAATTGAGCTTTTTTCTTTTTATTATATTTATTTTTTTTATTTCAATTTTTATTTATTTAATTAAAATTTAATTTATTTTTGTTTACGGATTTCAGTTTTGGACTAATTAGTTTTATTTTTCTCTCACTTTTATGCTTCCATTTAATTTATTTAGTTACTTCATTGACTCATCTAGTTTATTTACGACTTTTCCTTTTTTATTTATTTCTCAATTATAAAAAAACCATTTGCGGTTTCTCTTTATCGAATTCGTTTTTTCGTTTATATTATTATTTGTGTATAATATAAAATATTTTATAAAATGTTATTTGTTGTCGAAATCGCAAAAGTTTAATTAAAAGTTTACCAAAAAGCCGCCAAAAATTCGCTAACACCCAATAAATATCACGTCAAAACTTTCAATCATGAATCCAGACAAAGAATGTAATTTTATTGCTCTATGTGTTGTTGTTGCTTTCCTATTTTTATTAGTTAACGTCGGTCATATTAGTCGACTTTAACAGTCGCCACTGATGTTACCGACCTTCCCGCCGAAGTATTTCATCGAAAGTTATCAAACAACAAACAAACAAACAAGCAAGTTCAAATAAATATTGTCAATCAGACTGAATGACACGCGGCAAAGCAAAAGTAAATGAATGTAAAATAAAACAAGAAAGAACGCCCTAACCTCGGCCCGGCCGAAGCTTATGTACCCTACCCCGTAATATAAATTTATAGTCTAATCCTAACAATAAGTGGGGGGGAGGGGTGCGCGCCCCTTTTAATATTACATTCATCTTTTCTTGAGTAATTTAAATCTACTAACTCATTTTCAACACAATCTTTGCTAAGAAATTTCACACACGATAAAGGGCGCGTGCCGCGCCCTTTTGTGAGGAGTGATGAAATCCAAAACGTTTTGGCATTTTGGCTATAAAATTCAAACCTCAAAACTTATATAGACACTGAGAAATCGAGCTTTAAAGAAGGATTTTGTATAAAGGGTGGGCGTAGCAATTGTCTGATTTACCACATTTTTAATCCCAAACAACCTATTATAACAATGAATATTGGGTATTACGACATGAACGGACGTGGCTCCAAATGAAAATACTTTCGGGTGTAGGGTGTAAAAATAAACTTCAAGTCAGAATAATTCATTCTGATATCGCAGTCAAAATCAACATGTGAAGTTCCAATACTTGATTGTTCTAACGGTTGATCGATAGTGTTAAGATCAACTGATAGAAAGATTTTTTAAGGGTCTCAAAGGTACCGAAATTAATTTCAAAGTCGCCGAAGGAAATTTATAGCAAAAAGAAAGAATAGATACCGATCAGTAACATATTATCAATGATAACTCAAATACGTTGAAATCGATCTCATTAAAAAGAGAGTGGAGAACGTCCACACACGAATAATTCGCGGAGATATTAAGCCCTTATTAAGTAGTTTAATTACATTAAATAGTTTAATTATAAGTTGATTTTGGAATGAAAAAACAGTTATGCCTACCTTCATCGAAGAAAACCGCGACAACAATACAGCAGTGTTCTTTCTTGAGAAACCTTTCAATACGGCGGCCTTCATCCGCGTCAAAGATTGTAATCAGCGATGAAGGATGATTATTGTATGCCAGCGAAGATTATTGTATGTAAGCGAGATGTTTTAGCGTATGGCGACCTTTAGCCGCCGCAAGGATTGTATCCTTCAGTATATAAAACTTTTGTAACATTAATTATTATACTAATAATATTATTTTAGCAATATTATTTGCCACATAATGGTATGCTTTGGGGTTTTATCGCATCAGCTTGTTGTAGTTTTAAGTTATTCTCGCACGGGATTTTGTTAGTCTGAATTTGTTACGACTCCCAAAAATGTATATTAACTTTAACGACTAAATTATATGTGAAGGATAAAAAAATTATGGATACAAAAATAATTGAATAAAAGAAAAAAATAATAGTATATTATAAATTTTAATATTTACACATAGATGAATACTTGCCAATATTAACTCCTTTATATTTAATCATTATCTGTTATTATTCATTTCCTTCTTTTTCACCACCTGAAAAGATTCAGCACTATTTTCCATTTCCAAAACTTGAGCAGTCTCGAAATGGCTTGACCATTTGGTCAAAAGCTTTCGTCGTTTTGCCTCCATACGCTCGAACTAAAATACATTATTTTAAAACTAAAAGCATACATTTTTTATACTCATTTGAAAGACGGTAGCCGGCGCACGAGCTTATCCAAATATTGTGGGACTTATTTTTTTTTTGCTTTGGAAATGCTTTTACTGGATTTTTTGTCTAGTTAATAGATTTTCTTCGTTTCCTTTCGCGAAATTAAATTTTATAGCTACGAAATTGATTTTTTACGTTAAATTTTATGAGCTAAGAATTATTCTTATAATTGAATTTAAAAATCGAATGGCTGGCAAATGGAAAAACCAATAAAAAATAAAGGACAAAAAGTGACTGCGGTTTGGATCTCTTTGCTTATTTTTTAGTTTAGAAAATATTAAATTCATTTAAATAGTATCAATTAACTTCTAAGAACTTTTCCATTATAAATTAAAAAGAAAACAATTTCATTATTTTTCATAAGATCATTAATAACTTTGTATTAAATTTATTATATTAAATTATGGATGTCTTTCGAATAATTAATCTGAAAATTATTTACTATTCTTATGCTTAAAAGGTTTATTTGTTACACAAACTTGTCTGTAATTTGGTTGCATGAGTTTGCGGTTCGAAGTTGCAGAGGGTGTGGCTTTAGCGAATCGAGTAAGTCCAACGAAAGCGTGAAATTTGAGATAGACTGATATCGTTTTGCCCTACAGTGTTCGTTACTCCGCCTTCAAATTAATTTATTGGCCTACGCTATTTCGTTGATTTTGATTTTTTTTAGTTCTTCCAAAGTAATCAATGGAGAAGCTATTGATGATAATACTTTGATATCATGAAAAACAAATTTGAAAAGAAAAAAATTAATAGCTTAATAAATTTCTCACATTTAATGATAAGCAGCAGATAATAAAATATTTCTCGCGGCCATTTTGGTAATATATTAATTAGACTTCATTATACACCCTACAGTTGGTAAACCCGCAACAAATGACGAACTTTTTAACCAATACAAACACATAAGCAATTAATCGTGGTCTAAATGAAATAAATTATTTTCAATTAATCTTTATAATTAAGAAGATAGTTTACGTTTATAAATAGGTAACTAATGAAGCTAACAGGAGAAACAAATCTCATGCGTATCATTAATTTGAGAAGCATCATTTCCAAGCTTACAATTCAAATAAAGTTTGTATGATTCCCAAATTCATGGGTGTGTCAAAACAATTGTGTAATTGTTTTGTGTGTAACAATTGAGTAATTTTCGGAATAATTTTATTTATTTAATTTAATTAATTTTGACTACTTTAAATAAGATCCTTCAAAACCAAATTAGAGTACAAAATCGAATTTAATAAATCGTTTAAAAGCAAGATTTTTTCTTTGATTTAAAGGGAATTTATTAACCATGATAATATATCAATTGGATGAAAACTTCGTAAAGTAGATGAGATTCATCTAATTGGAAATCATCATCATCATCATCATAAAATTGGAGACTTCCTACAAGTTCGGTTCTATAAAACGCTTTGTTGAAAATGAGAGTTTTTAACTCATATAAAAATATAAGAGAATTTCCGATTAATACAAGATATTTATTTTCCCTATCGATATGAAAGTGTCAACATAAGCAGATATTTCAAATATAATTGGGGTCGGAGTAGTATCATCTGGATTAAGTTTAAGCTCCCACATTTCAACAAATTAACCCTTTGGGAATTTTTTTACTCAGAATTTAAAAACAGAAGCTGTTTACTTCTCGTATGAGAAGATTTTATATAAGTTGCAATGAGGACAAGCATCAAAACAATTTCAATATCATTATTAAGTTTCGAAATATTGTCGTTTATTTAGAATGGAAGATTAAAGCGATAAGTTGTCAAAATTATCACCGCATTGTATTATTATATAATCAGATACTTGAAAACGTAAAAGCTACAATATATTGTAAATATACACATATAAAACATTCTTAAAAATATGTGCTCCGACTTTAGTGTATATTATGAAAAATATTTCTATAACGATCATACAAGAACTTCCCCACAGAATTCTCAACAAATATCATGCGACCTTTGCGGCTTGAGAGCATCAATGTCGAAACATTTACAAGAACACGAAGTAACCGGACACTCGGAATATTGTCTGCATAGAAAAACGTAACAAAAGAAAATTTAAAACGGTTTGAAATGATTGAGCGATCAAACTAAATTTACTTAAACCACTGCATTAGATGTTCGGTATGGCCACCATGTCGACATGTCTGACACCAGGCAAACCACTTGGAGATCGATTTTGATGGCCTATCAAAACTTTCATGAGCAGAATTGTCACACGATGGTGTATTTACTGTCGTTCCCATGTGAAGATGACAGAGTGAACAACGTGGTAATGGTTTACGACAACTTGGACAGGAAGAAAGCTATATACAAATGTATTCAAATGCATTTAAATATCATTGTTTAATAAGTAAGACGTCTAGCAATACAAACCTTATTAACGTTAGTGGCTGAAGCACTACGCATACGTGCATCTTCGTACAACGCATTTGATATAGATTTACCACAAAAATTACATGAGAGAAAAACGCTCCGCGCAGCAGGTGGCAGAGAGCAGATATTTTTCATTTTTATTTCAAGATCGGCTCGTTTCTCCCAGAAAGTCCAAGAATTCAAAAGATCAAAATAACTAGAACATAAAAACAGGTGGGGTAAGCTATAAAAATTCATTAACAATTTTCTCTTCACCTCTCAATCCAGTATTGTATACGTTGATCGAGAAAATGCTCGCGGTGAAAGTAATTAATGGAAATAAGAGCCACCGTTTGTACATCTGAAGTGATATCTATATAAGCCTGCAGAATATTGATGCCATCCTGAGATTCACCGGTGAGTAATAAACCGTTGAGGTCACCCGTTTCGATGGATTTTTGAATGAGCTGCTTCACATATTCTGCCAACTTACTCTCCGATAAATATTTACACGCGAAGGCCACGCGATCAGACAATGATAACTCTTTCTCGTTCTAGAAAAAGAAAAATATTGGGGAGGAAATAGCAGGAGAGGTCAATTAGCTTTCATTATTAGTTATTTCAGTTCTCATTATTTATCAATATATACAAACCAGCACTGCTTCAAAATTATCGTTTTCGGTTGTTAAGAATGAGAAAATTGCACGCAAATGAGGATTTTGTATTTGCTTATTTG
This sequence comes from Physocephala rufipes, assembly GCA_963966595.1. Lineage (NCBI taxonomy): Eukaryota > Metazoa > Arthropoda > Insecta > Diptera > Conopidae > Physocephala > Physocephala rufipes. Next base: position 24,543,282 of record OZ016502.1, read on the forward strand.
CGCTATTTCGTTGATTACGCCACGTCGAGGTGCAATGTTCAGCATTGAAGCTAGAAAGAGCGATAGCGGAAATTGTGAACATACTCGCATGCTCGCTCAACACTTCAGCTGCCCTCGAGAGTATATCACACGCCGCCAATATTTTCAAATGGAAAACGTAGATCATGGCGGCACGGCTGAATTCCTTAGAGGCAAGAAAACGGTTGATACAGGGAAGACGGCAAGGATTAAAAGTGTGTAAATAAAATGAGATGAAGCAAAACACTTCTCCTGTTCCTTACCTTTTGTTCACACAACGTTGCCGTAAAGCGCTCGAGATCTTGTTCATGTGCCCAACCGCACAATTTTAAAGCGAGATTACGCTGTTCACTTCGGTAGCAGACTAAATGACTGGAATTGTTAATGAAGTCAGGCCATTGTAATACATGCGTTTCAATTCGCGATATAGACATTAATGCCTCTGAGGTATGACCCAATCCAATACCCAAAATTGTTTTCAAGCCGGTTAGACGACTTTCACGATATAAATTACCCAAACTTAACCACACCGTTTTTAATTTTGCTCCTAAATTGCACTCATTCAGGCGGCGCTCGTCCGTTTTTAAACCGTAGTCACATAACGAACGCTTTAGGGTCTCCACAACGATATCGTTTTCGAGCAATTCGTTAAGACTGAAAGAATGACCGAGTTGGGCCAATTCACCTTTAACGCTACCAATGGAAACGTTGCCAGAAATTGATGTTGGTGCCGATGTCGATGTTACTGAACGTTGAATCAAATTCGACAATTTATTGCGATTATTGAAGGCAATAACAATAGATGATGGTACTCTATAATCAAGAATGCTTCCTGAAAATGGATAATTATTTTAAATTTTATAAAAAGAGTCTTTACTTGCCACCGACCGCTATCAGAGAGAATCAAAGCTCGTTCCAAATCACTAGGATGCCAAGAAAGTGAAGCCAGAGCGTTACTTTTATTGGCCGAATTATATTTTGTTTGATGGAAAGGTTGTAATTGTCTTTTGATGTGACATACTTCACGAGAGTTATCAAGATCAACCGACCTTACATCGTACAAACTGATAAACGGAGATTCGCGTTCCAAAGAAGCAAGTAGACTAGTTCTGAAAAGAAGGAGGGAAAATATTCGAAATATATTTTTTTCGTATGCCCCTGAATACATGCAGATAATCATTAATTCGATATGATCTTACCGTGTCGGACACCAGCTTAGCAATGCATTATTTTTGGCTGACTGTATTTGTTTAAGAGGTCGATCAATTGCTCGTAGATCCCATAACATTATAATGGAATCGAAATAACTACAGAGATAATAACCATTAGGAGCTACACCCAAACCATGAACAGTTTTAGTTAAAATCGATTGACAGGAGGTATTGCCCTCTAAAAAGATGAAGAAGGAGAAAACGAACGATGAAAAAAAAAACAATTAGGAGATGGAGTCAAATCTTACGTCGTAAATCAAAAATTTTAATTTGCTTTTGACTCATTCCGGTGATCAAAACGCGTGAATGTTTATCCCAACACACAGAATTTGCTGATTCCGAATGACCATAAAAGTTCGCTAACAAAGAATATGAAGTAGAAGCATTATAAAACAATAAACAATTATCCATGCCTTACATGTTTCCTTTGGTAGACCGCGTTCAATATCCCAAATAGTAATACATGAATCAGAACGATTGCGGTCATGCCCAATCGCCAATAAGTTCGGTTCAAATTCATTCCAAGCCAAACACAAACAAGGACGTTGTTGGCGCGGTGCTATGGAATATTTGTAAAATGATTACGTGACTGACAACGTATCGAATCTATTTCTAACTTACTAAATTCCCAACTACTATCGATTGTATCTTGAAAATTAAAAACACCAATTTTACCATCTGCGAGACCCACAGCTATGATGGTTCTATCCTTGTGATAGGACGGCTGCAAACAGCGCACGTATTGATAGCGATTCTCGGAAGCGAGGAAGACCATTGATGCAGCATTTCCAACAGCTAATCAAAATATTTCATGGATTAATAAAACAAATTGGGACTCCCGTGTTAAGTACCTTTTGTGGAATCATCTTTCTCCGGGAGGCACGGAGCACGTACTTCACATAAGTTGATCTCTTGACCCCAAACAACAAATTTGTCTGTAAATCCGGGAAGCCAGCACAATCCATGAATGTTTCCATTCATTTTATTGTTGGTCGATCCGTTATTTAGATGGTAACTATCCTTTCTAAAAATCTCTGATAGTATTTATCAAAACTTTTGTTTACTTTTTGGTAGGAATAGTTGGAATCAAATTAAAAAGTTTTTGGTAATCAGCTGTTTGATAAAACGTTGCCAGGCATAAGTTCAGAATAGCGGTGCGGCTTCGAATTGTTTGATTTATGGCGCATCGTTATATTTCCCTTTATAGCGTAAACATATAGAAATGCTGTTTTCTGCCGACACCCAGTAGGATTCCATTACTGAACACATAAACCTGTCGAGCAGCAGGCAGAAAATGTCAGAAAGCTTTGAAAAATGTAAACAGGAAGTTTGTGTAAGAATATTCCGTTCATGCATTTAAAAAAATAAAAAAAAATAAGAACAAGGGTGGAAGCCGGCAGCAAAATTAGAAATTTTCAATATGTTACCTGGCAGGAAGCAACATTTTCTGCCCGGTAGCATTTATTTCTTGTCGTTTTCCATAAGAGCATATATAATTTTGACATTACTGCTGGCTGTTGGCGATTTGTTGGGGTAGCTCGACATTTTGGATATAGAAGCCATTAAACATCCAATAATCACAATTTTATATATCTGTAACTGACTAAGGATACCACGCCGGCAGAAATATCACTTTAAGTGGTTCGTTTTTACACAAAAAGTGTGCATATTTTTGCATAAATTAAAATAATTCCTTAACGGCAGTTATTTCGACAAAGAGGTGTACTATATTAATGGTAGACAATGCAAATAACTTTGAAATGGTATAATTGTATGATATCTCGACTGGTTATAGATATATAACGTTGCGATCATTGAATGTTTGAGTGCTTCTTAGCCCAAAATGGCGCATTTATGCAACAATATTTTTCGCTTTTCACGTTTCTAATAGTGAAAAACAACCGTAAAATATTCGTGAAAAAAGGGCTTGAAGCTCTACTCTCAACTTGTTCCCGTTGCCAGAAGTAAAAATTGTGGTCAGGCAAAAAATTCAAAATAACATCAATTAAAACTTCTCACAGAAATTACATTTTTTTCTACAAATTTATTAAAACTAATATGGCGTTTTCACAGTCCGAAACTTGGTTTATTGTACGTGAACACTTGATCAGCTGATCGATGTTATAGCCCAAACGAAGGTTTATTTTTCATGTGACCAAACTGTAAGATTGTTTTGGTTTGGGTGTCGTTTTTCGAACTCGGCCAACTGTCAAGTTGTTACATATACAAACTGGATTTATTTTAAAAGCTGGGTCGTCATACAAATTTTAATCGTTGAACGTGGATTGAGAGAGCTTGGAATTCCGACATATATTAGGCGCTTCCTGAGTTATAGTAGAATATTATGATTTACAGTTAATGATTTCTGAATTAAAATTGATTATTGTGATTTACAATTGACGCGTCCTGATTTTCAACTTACTTTTCTGATATACTATTCGTATTTTCTGACATTTAATTGACTCATTTGGTTTAAAATTGGCGTTCAATGAATTACATTTGACTGACATATAGCTCTATTTGAGTGTTAATTGATGCTTAGCGAATTACAGTTGGAAACAGTGTAAAAAGCAAAGTATTCCAACAATCCTTTATAAAAACTCATGCGAAGATCTAGTGAAAATTCAAAAAATAGAGAGAAAATAGATTTGCGGCGAATTATTTTTAAAAGAAAAGACAAGCATATAAAGGAGTTTTGTCATTTTTTAGTTCATTACGAAATTTAGAACCTGTACTCTTACGTAGTGTAGGTATGTTGGTAATGATGGCAATAATTTCACTGTGTCATTAAGAATTATAGAATTTTAATGAAAATTTAGTTGGAATAACAGAAATGCCAACGATATTCAATACTTAGGTATAAGAATTGGGTTTCTTTAGGTTTAATTTCATAAATTTTTCAGAAGTTTGGCAGTTACTGTGGTTGTGTTGTAAATACACTACGATGCCGTGTTAGACAGGGTGAAAATTTTAAAATGTATGCTTAATATTCACATTTATCGAAATGATTAAGAGATTGTACGTTAATTTGAGAGTTAAGTAATATGTTCTCATGACTAATACAAAATTGAAAGCGTATACAAAATTCGTTCTAAACCTTAAGATCATGGAAGCGTATTTCGCCCCTGAAACAAACGCACTAGGACATTTTTCATCGTGCACTCTTTTGTGAGTGGAATATTGGATTAGATAAAATTATTGAGCGTGGCATCATTGGTTGTAAGATAAAGAAATACGAAAGGAATTCTTATAAATTATATTCCTTGGTTGATGTCTTTGCTAACAAACAGCTTTTCATTCATGTATACAGATGGCGCTTTCGTTCTATAAATGTTTTTAACGGAAATAAAACAAAAGTATAATACATATTGACAAATTACAACAGAAACTCCGAAGAATAAATGAATTTAATTTAATTTAGGTAACTTGCCTTTCCATAAAAGCGACAATAAATATGAGGTATAATAGTCGTATTTTTTGGCTCAAACTAGATATACAAAAATGTGCTACCAAACAACACTTTTCTTAACGCCATCTATTGTCATATACTTGAAGGTTTACATAATTGATCCACTTTGTTATTTTCACATTTGACTTAATCTGATCCGAAAAAAATACGGCTAATGTTCCATTTTGTTGACTTCAGTGTGAATTACAAATAATTATTACCAAGGGCACATGTATGCGCATCAATTTGAATATCCTAGGTTAAATATTGATTAGGAACAATGATGGGTGGATTGGTTGGTAGGAAGAGGTACTCATAAATGTTTTTAATATTTTGAGCTGCGGTTATGAATACATGAGTTGCACAAGAGTGGTGCAGACTTTCAGGCTGAAGCGATATCAGATCGTGATAGTTACGTAAAAGGTAGAGTAGGAGAAATTAAATTCAAAGTAAAAGTTGAATTTATTCAGGCTCTAATAAACATTACTATGAATAGTTGCAGAAATTCTAAAAGAATAGTTCCAGAAATTCGAAGACTCAAAAATATTAAGAATTATTTTAAAACTATTATGAAAAACGACGTGTTTAAGATCTAGTTTACAATTCATAATTTAAAGTCTTACTTGCATGTTTGTTCCTAGCATTAACCTTAGCAGTAGAGAGATAAAACTAAACCCAGTCAGCGAACAAACAGCACCGTTTATGGTTATTAATTTTGAGCTGCTGGAATTGAGCGGACCATATATATTAAAAGGTAAGGGTTAGTGCTGAAAACAGATCGAACAATTCTGCAGCCGATAAAGCCAGAGAACATACAGAGAGGTGAATGTGTTTGTGCAATGCCCTACGTCCGATTTCAATTCCAAGGGAAAGGAAGAACAATATGAGTGACCGACAGGGCCAACACCAATATTTTTCATTTTTTCTTAATTCCTATTAGAGCATGCGATTTTTGACATATCATCGCGACTGTAATCACGAGAGAGTTACTGTCTGTTTCAAGCATAATGGCTTGACAGCCAGGCAGCAGGCAGCAAAAGTAACAATGCTTGGCGAAATGCTAACAAAAACTTTGTGTAAAGCTATTCCGAGAGCTTATATTTATTTCACTGCGAAACCTTAATTCATGTAAAATTTGGAAAACTGAAATTCGTCGGACATTCGGAGATTGGTTCGCCCAACCAACTTTTCCCGTTATAGACCTCACTTTTTTGAGACGTTTGCAAGGCAATCCAAATTATTCGATTGAGAACATTTTCTTAAAGCGGTGCGAATGAATGATTTAAATTTCAACTGCCTTCTACAGCTTCTCCGATATGATTTCTCGATACATAACTTTTTAACAAACAAGTGCATTCACATTTTCAGTTATTTGACGTAATACTATGTTCACAGACAACGGATTTAGTTGGATTTCAGCAAATCTGGATTTGGGTGGCAAATCTACGCGTAAATCTAGATTTACTTCATACAATTTGTTGTTGTAGATTTACTGAAATCTGAGTGAAATCGTTGATTTAGTAAAAATCAACCCTGATTCGAAGTTCGAAATATTTTGCCATATCGCTTTGTCTTTTTCTGCATCAATGTGTGAGAAAGAGATAATATACCAAAGAGGTAATATACCAAGCGCGCCTATACATTGCGGAAATGTATAGGCGCGCAATTATTTGTGCATGATATGTGTTGAGATAAACAAATCTTTTAAGAATTAAGGATTTTTCGCTATTCAATGCTTCTATTTTTAATATATTTCTTGTAATTGAATCGTAGACTTTAAGGAAAAAGAATATAACTTCTATATTATGCATTTAATTTTTCAAAGTTCAAAATCGTTTATATTTATCAGCTGGTGACGAAATTCAGTTGTCAAAATAAATCTGATAAAATTATCTTTGAACACTTGGAATCTAATTGATGTTCGAAAGCGATTTATGCTTAAATCCAATATCTGTGAACATAGTATAAGGCTGCAATGTCCTAATCTTGGTTTGGATTCATAAAATGCGAATCTCAAAAGTCAGTGTCAGTCAGTCAATTTAAAATGTTTTAAAACAAGTTTCGCTCTAAAAGGTTGTCGATACCCGATTGATCTCATAACGCTATGTTTTAAGACAAAAACGAAATGCCATTCACTTGGGTACCGTCGACGGCAAACATATTAATATTCTTTGACCGAAGGACAGTAGGTAACTATATTTCAATTACAAAAAAGCGTTTAAGTATCGTGTTGTTGGCGGCTTGCGATGTTGGCTACACGTTGACATTTGTAGACATAACAGCCTTAGGCATCTAATGCGATGTTTGCCTTTGGTAAGCAAATTTCGGATGGAACTTTAGAGCAGAAGATCACTCCCCGTTTGACTCACAAATGTGTCCTTACTATTTTCTAGTGGATGGCGTCTTCCCATTAAAATCGAATAAAATGCGGCCATATCCAGGCCAAAATGAATCTGAAGATAAAAGCTTCTTTAACGAAGGTATGTCAAAAGCTCGCATGCATAATGGAAATGCGTTTCGAATATTGGCAAACTATTCTCCAAAGAACAAATTCTCCAAAGAACTACTCGCGCAACCTCCGAAAACGCTGGCAAAATTGTATTTTGAGAACGTATACCGATTAAAGGACTTCAGTTCTGATTTGTTGGGCAGGAGCGAAAATAAAATTGATGGCCTTGTATGGCATTGAGTAACAGTAATGAATCCACTGAGATCAGTTCATTGTACGCCTTCAAATGCATCAACAGCTGCTGCTTTCTACATTAGAAATATTCCAAAAGTCTGCGTAACATCGTATACGGTTAATACTTTTAACAAGATTTATTAATTTAATTTTCTTTTAATTTCTTATTGAAAGTAAGAAATGAAGCAAAATACTTTTGATACCTCCGACATCGCTGCAGAATTGCTTTATTTTTCCCTCACAGTAAGTGAGCACACAGTAAGTGAGCACACAGTAAGCTACCCGGTAGTGTTGGCCATATCCTTGATCGCCTCCACCACGTGTGGTGGTACATTTGAGACATCTAACAATCTTTCCAAGCCTGCGTATAAAGTCTCCATTAATGTTTCTTTCCTTTTCGCCGAAGAATTGCAGGCGACGGCGCCAGGACTTGTGGAGGTGGACTGGGTTAGAGGGCAGCAGGAACGGTGGCAATTACGTAAGGCAAGACATAACCTGTCCTGTCTGAGGAACGACATAACCTGTCATCGCCACATTCTTTGACACAAAGCTGCAGCGCCACCCGGGGCAACAAAAGCATTTTTCTTCGTTAGACGGTAACCGTGCCGTAGTATCTTCCACAATTTTTTATTTGTTTCTCCTGAAATGAAAATGTTAAACAATTTATTTGATCAAATTATTATAGATGAAATGCTTGTGGTCCATATTCGGGCTCTGTCCAATGTTCTCCCGGGCATCTTATAATTATTATTCTTGTAATTCTTGCCTCTTAAATCGTACAGGCAATGACGGCCTTTAACTAAGTTTTCAAGCTTTTCCTAAAGGCTTGTCCCTAAGGGGAAAAAAGGCAGTCTGTTTACGATAAATTCCTCCAACACATCATTCGTTCACGAAGAACACTGACATGATCAATTTAGACTTGTTCCTTTATTAGAGTTTGCAATTGAATTTGTTTTGCTAAAAGTTTATATTCGTGCGGATTTCTATTTAATATTCTTCTAAATATAATCTTCAGTTTGCTTTGCCACACATACTTAATTTTCCAACGGTTCTCAGCAAACTATATGACATATTTTATATTCAAAACGGATTCATTTTTTGAGCAAATTCGCTCTTTTTGAACACATAAGATTCAGAAATGTACATTATCCCCATTCCAGATGGCTGGGAAGACTCCCAAATTTGTACATTTTGAGAGGTGAAATTATCGAAAAAGTTGTATTCTGTGAGTCTTTTGTGACCCTTTTATGAGTCTTTTATGATTCTTTTCTTAGTCTTTTATGATTATTTTCTGAACATTTTCCGGATTCTTTCCCGAGCATTTTTAGACTCTTTTTGGATTATTTTTGAGATTCGTTTCTCTGCCTTTTTGAAATTCTTAATACAAAATAAGCCTTTTATAATTCAAAGAATACTCAAATTTATGGACAATTTCGGCATGTTTTACTCATAAAAAGCAGAAAATACTGTTCGTGAAGTGCACATATTTTCTTTCAAAATATGAGTATTATTTGAATTCATAAGTATGAAGGTCCTTTACACTCATAACTGTTTGCTGAGCTTTTAAATTCTCAGATAGCAATTTTGTTATACAGTATTCAGTTTTATTCGAATGTATGGAGCAAATCAAATGAACAGATTAAGTGACATTTTCGACAAATTTATCGACCTCATTATTGGAATGATTTCGATCGAATGATGAGAAGTGAAACGGAAAATAATTTTGCTTTAAATAATAAGCTTGCCTAGAATTTAGAAGGTTGCAAAATAAAGTCTCTTAAAGTGTCTTAAATATCAATTTGGATTCTACTTGGAAGGTGATCAAAAAAAGGAGATTATAAAGAAACTTAAAAGTTTAGATTAAAATTATTTACTAAATTATAATTGATCAAAAAATGGTCTAAAAGGAAACGCAATCAAGGAAAGAAGGAATGATATTATAAATTCTTATGAAATTGGTATTTCAAGAAAAATATATACATACAGACACAATTTATATACATACATACCAATCGACCTCACCAAAAATATATGGAAAAACGAACAGAGTTTGTGGGAACGTTAGAACGGGGGTAGAATCTTTTATAGCAAATTGTCTTTTGGTGGATAATAATTTTTAAAGTTAATGTTATTTTTAATTTTTAGATGACTTTTTGGGATAAAACATAGGTATAGCTATTTTTCAAATGGTCTGACTGACTGATTGAATCACTTTCGCCTTCGTGAATCAAAGACATGGCAATCGAAACAATTAAATTTTAAACTTTTAAGCTAATACTTAAAACCCATGAGGTTTTCTCCCAACAATATTAGACAATCCTGTTAAGCACGCTCCGAAGATAGCTAAGCTTTGTAAGAGCTTAGGAAACTTCTAATTTTTGCCTCTAGGGATTGCATAATAGTTTAGAAACTTGTAAATGTTTTCCACAAGAAAAGATTTGAAGAAATTAAAATTCAAAACTGAAATTCAAAATATTATGAGAAGCTAAAAAATGTTGTTTTATCAAATTCACGAAGAACCGGGAGCTGTTGAAAGAAGGGACAACCTCTTTAGCTGGTTGGACGATCTTACTGCTTGGTACTACACCATATTTCCCAGTTTCGTGCCTACTATTATGCTTAGCACAAAAGAAGGTCTTATTGCAATTCTTCGAGAAGCTATGTTGGCAACCCAGCATTGATTTTTGGCAACCCAGCATTGATTTTTGGCAACCCAGCTACTTAGAGTTGAATTTCGGGGCTTCCTGAATGCAGGAGTGCGGGTTGGGTGATTAATCAGGTTGGGTACTTCGGGAATATTTGGGTTGGTAGAATGAAGGAATTGACGGTACTGCTACTGCTTATGAGTAGCAGGAAACTAGTCGTGAGTGTAGTAGTACGCTTTGGTGTTCTAAATGTATTGTAATGTATGTAATGTATAAATCCATTTGCATTAGCCTATAAGCTAGTACTAAGGAAGTCGAGCTTTGGGGACTTTTGTCCCCAAAAGTAAGCCGAGATTGTGAGACATCTTTTTCGCGTGCAGTGACGCGTTCAAAGAGTACTGTTGGCTGACTGCGAAACAACGAATACACCTCCAATAAACGCAGACGAAATATTGAGATGCTTAAGAAACAGGCTTAAGATAGTTAAAGCTCCACGACCGGATGGAGTTCCTAACGGAGCTATCAAAGCTGCAGCGAGAAGGCGAACACAAATACTCAAAGACATGTTCGATATCTGCATTAAAGAAGAAACTTTTCCAAGACAGTAGAAAGTGCGGCGATTCGCGTTGCTTCCGTAGATATTCACACCGGCTAGACCGGCAGCGGCGGATTATCGCCCGTTGTATATTCTAGATACTATTGGAAAATTATTTGAGCATATCCTTATGCAATATGACAGTATGACTTAAAGAAGGGTCATTCAATAATTCATGCCCTTCATGCTGATCAGGCGAGCGATGGAGGGTCGGAACCAAAAAATATTACTTGGTTCTCACAGTTGATGTTAAAAACGCTTTCAATTCTGTGTACTATGTACTGGAGAGGCACTGAAGACGGCGATATTCTTCTAAGTACTCTGTACAATACTTGTATAATATTGTGTCTAGCTACTTCTAAGATCGGGTTCTTCTACGCCATAAATCAACGGGAGTAAGAGAACATATTCTCAATGTAGGATTCCACAGAGTTCAGTTTTAGGCCCATTTTTATGGAACAGTGTATAGAATGGAGTATTTGAATTACATAACGGTTTTGCGGACGACATTTCCATTGTCGTGGTAACGAAAAGCCTAGCCAAAATTGCAGAATCAGCTAAAATCACTGTGAGATTAGTCCAGAGCTGGATTAGTAATAAAAGAACAGAGAAGTCTGGAACAGATCAGAAGATCTACAGAGTGAAATGCCACTTGAGAGCCAGGGTTTAAGTGGTTTTAGTGAGTAAGAGTTTCTCACTATTGGCGCTCAGAGAACCTAGCGTCAGTACCGATGTTGGATTTCCACCTGATAAAAAAACAAACACACATTTGAGACTCACAAATACACAGACACATATACATACAAATGCGGACACACACATGTACGCACACACACACACATACTCACACACTGCGCTAGTGGTTTAATAATTCCTGAGCCGTGTGACGTCATCGTTACTCGCTCGTTGAAGAACTTTTATATTACTCGTGCCGTGTGAATGTTCCGCGTGTATTATAAATTTGCTGTTGTTGTTGTTTTAGATTTTATTATTGTAATTGTTATGACTTAAATGCCTTTATTAATACCTGCAGATATAATATTTGGATATTGTCATTATGGTTATTGATATTGCTTGCGATAATATTATTACGAATTAATTGAAGTTCTTGTCGTTGCTCAAGCTGTTGTTATTGTGATTGTTATTGCTGTTATTGCTTTTACCATTATCGTGTTTTTATAGGAATTTCTGCGATAATTATTTGTTGATTATACCCTACACCCGAAGGGATAGGGTATATTCACTTACTCCTTCCATTTGTAATGCATTAAAAGAGGCGTGGTGGGTATAGTGAAGTGTATGTATTCCGGCTCAGAGTAACCATCTGAGTCGATCTGTCTATGTCCTCCCGTCTGCCTGTCTGTAAGTCTATCTGTCTGTTGACACTACCCTCTTCAATATGTCGGCTTTTTCGATAGAGGTTGTGTTGGAGATGAATTAGATGTAAATTAATCAGGAAAGGATAAATGTAATATTAAAAGGAAACTGCACCGCCCTTTGATTGTTAGGATCCTACTATGAAATTATATTACGGTTGTAGGGTATATAAGCTTCGGCCGGGCCGAAGTTAACGTTCTTGCTTGTTTTAATTTAAGTTTTTCCTCTTTTGGATATTCATATAATAGCTCGACTACGTCCTTTGTTTACTCTCCTCCCTTCAATAAACATAATAATGATACTTAATTTACAGATTATGAAAAGCTTTAATATGATTTTCAATTAGAATTTAAATATAATTTAGTTATATAATTTAATTATAATTTAAACATAATAACAATCTACAAAATTGTTTACTTAATGTATTTTAGTTTAGATTCATCAATAACAATTCCTCGTTTTTGGTTTCTCTTTCTTGTTCTTTTTCTTTCCTTTCCTTCGTCAGTTCTCTTTATCTCTTTTTCAACTCTTTATTCTTGACCATTCATTGAACATTTCTCTTTTTCCCGACATTCAAACAAAGTCAGTTATTGAGAAGATTGGTAGAAAAAAAAATACTGAATTAAAAATTACATTAATAAAACTTAAACTAAAATAAAAAAAGGAATTATCTGAAGTTATATTTAATTTCTTTCGCATAATTTTCTTTCAAACCGCTTCTCCAAGCTTTTCTTTATGCAAAGGGTTCAACATTCTTGAACTCCCACGAATTTACTCGCTTTTAATGTCGTTGACAGAGAAGAAGAAGATCCGAGAGGATGACTAAGAATATGATGGTGGTAACGAAATGATGATATAATAATTATTGTGTACTACCTTTTTAATTTACACGAGACTTAAAATACCCTGACGCATTAAGTTCTGCAAAGTATTAACATTTTTTTCAGTTTTTGTGATTTACTTTTTATGTCTCGACGTTCTGATAAAAACTTACTCCTACTAAAGACGTATAGAATGAATGTAATAGGTGCGAAAAGGAAATAGGAGGGATGAAGAAGAGGAGGAATTAGGAGAAAAGTTAGAATTATTCAAAGAGATGAGATTTTCATAACTTCTGATGATTAATTACTGTTGAGACAAATTTGAGTATTTAAAACAGTGGAATAAACGAGCCTCTGTTTACACTTCTTCTAACCCCTCCTCCCTCCCTCTCATTTTATTCAGGCTAATTTTATTCAAAGAAAATGTGAAAAAGTTACAACATTTAAAGAATTTTCTATGATTTTTTTTATCTTTTATTGTTGTTGCTAATTATTTTGCTTGTTCTCTTTAGATTATGTAACTAATTGTTGGTTTCAGAGCCTAAGGCTTCGAAAAGATCTTTATCCGTCGATTAGTGCTTACTAATATTTGTGTGTGTCTTATTCCTTCCGTGGTCGACTTAATTAATTTATTTCAGTCTCGTAGTGTGTCTCACTCTCTCGTGTACCGTGCATCGTGTATCACGGTTTTCTCCTTTCCAAAACACTGTGTTACGCATTGAAACGGTCTTTGATTTATATATCGTAGCTGCTAAAAAACAAAAACAAAAAATTGAAAAATGGAGTAAATTGGAGTGTAAAAAAATATCTTTTCTAAACAACAAAAATAAAATCATTTGATTTTGTTATTAGTTTTTAATTTTTTGTTAATTTTATTATACTTTTGAATACTAATTTAATTTTTAATTTTTTTGACTTTGCGTTTCTTACATTAAAGAAATGTGAATTATTATAAAAATTATAAGAAATATTAAAACAATTTTCAAAAAGTAAAAAGTTAACTTAGTGCTTATAGAAGTTTACACGTATCACATTCTATAATTGTGATCATTGCTTACCGGAGGGTGGACCTTCTTCATTCTGAGAACGTTGGTAGCGACTGGTGCTTCACAAAGTAAGAAACCTTTAAACTCACATTTGCTTTGAAAAATTGTTGGTTCAATTTGTCGGAATTCTCCAATTATTGGTTCGATTTCATACAATTTCAGAAATCAGAGAATGTTCCATAGCACTTCCTTCATTTGTATTCCTGGCTGATTGGTACAAACAACCAAATAGGCAGACAGGCAGAATGGTGGACGACGCACAGGGTCAAATTGAAGCGGAGTAAGGTATGAAATGTAATTTTATCGAAACGTTTCGAAATTGGAAGAATTTGAAGAGAATTGTACTTTGAAATGTTGGTGTTAAGTTTTATTAATAATAAATAATAAAAATAAAATAAATAAATAAATAAATATTGTGAAATTATTTTAATCATGAATATTTTCTAAATCATAATTTATTCTATTTGAATATATCTATTTTATTTTTCGAAATAATTTTTGCTTTAATTAATTAATTTCTACATTTTTATTTCATATTTTTCATATTTTATTTCATTAGTTTTTTTACAATTTGTTTCTCTTTATCATTTAAAGATTCCTTTTTTCTCCCTTTCTGTGTTAGGATATCTGTTCTTCTTCAATCGTCTCTTAATTAATTTCATAATTTATTATCCTGCTGTTTATTCGCGCCTTCTCGTTTTGTCGACTTGTCTAATGTTTAAACAAGTCCACTTAATTGAAATTATTTAGGATATTTTGTGAATTATTAAACATTTTTCTTCATCTCGGCAATTAATCGCTTTAGTGGAAGCAGAAAAGTCCACAAAATCGTAACTGATTTCAATCAGCCGGTGGTAAATCAACAATACGATCTATCCAGCCGTCAGCCATTGGTAATAAGTGGGATTGTGTGTTTACGAGCTGTGGCGTATTTTAACGATTATCAGAACGAAAGAAAAATAACAAGGTCAAAAGATAAACACTGGGAAACCGATGGAGTTTCATTAAGCCATTTTTACGAGAAATTAGAGATAAAGAGAAAAATACACTTAAGCCATTTTCTGGTTATCTTACTCTGTCAATTATAAGCTCGGTTCGGTCGACCTGCCAGTCGGACAGAATAAAGCCAACCCAGGCCAAAATTAACTAAATCAAAGGCATCCTCTAACAAAAACTAAGCTTCCCTCCATACCAAAGCAAACGAAATCACACCAGACGGGACCAGCATTGGAGACCTCGTAATCACCTCGTTGTATCTGATTTATAATAATTCACAATCATATCTTTCCCCTTCAACCCAAGTATTGATTGTCATTCATGCAAACTGACAAGTGGCAGCCCACTCCTCTTTCCATGGCTCTAATTTATTGCCATATTTCTGACACTTTAAATTTGTCTTGCTTGCTTGCTTGTCCTTTTGATTTATCTCATTCCAACATTTGCTCCTTTTGTTTTTACCGTTTTTTGGTCCTGGTACTTTGTGCGCTTCGAAAGTGGCGAATGGAAAATTTAAAAAAGAGGGAAAATGCAACAGCAAGATAAGAATAAAAACATAAGAATGAATATTTTTCAGTTAACGAAAAAGGAAAGCAAGAAAATTCTGTAGAGTTGTTTTTAGTTCTTCCTTTTTGGAGGGATTTTACGTAATTTAATTCCTCTGCTAGATGACCGGGCAAGTTTATCTCTTTGACTTTTGTATCTTTCAAATAACCCTTTTTTCACGAAATGGTATGGAAAAACTTTAGCAATTAACAAGATGATGACTTCCTTCTAATTTGTTTTAGTACTTTTTTGAATGTTTTTCTTGTTCTTTCATTTTGGGTCATTTGCTCGGCAACTGTCTCGTCAGAGAAAAAGAAAAAGATAAAGAAGTTCACAGAGAGAGAGAGTAAGAGAGAGGAAGAACGAGGAAGTGGGAGCGGATTAGTGAAGGGAGGAATCTTTTTGCAATCAGAAAGCTGTTTGTTATTTTTGCTTTTCTGTAGTGGTTTTTTAAATTAATTAAAAACATTGTTGTCTCGAAGACGTTTTTGTAAGAAATTACTGTTTAACCGAAGGCCTTGAGGTTAAAATTTAATAAAAATTAAAAATTAATTAAACATATAAAACATTATTATTATTATATAAGTAAAAATATATTGCTATTAATTAAAAAACCTTTTTCATTTAACTTTATCAGATTTATAATTCGTTTAAACTGCTTAGGTTTATAAAAAATAAAACACAATAATACATAAAAATATAACACAATACTACATTTACACAATAATACATTTATTTTTAATAAGTCATTCCGAGTAAGCATCCCTTAATGCGTTACAAACGGAAGCACACAGTGAATATACCCCATACATCGGTAGTAGGGTATAAAATCAAATCAAATAATAATTTAAACAATCATTTCAAATAATAATTTATAAAATGATATAAATTTATATACAAAATTTAGGTGACTACTTTAGTCTCTGTCCCTGTAATTGTTATCTTGTTTACTCCCCCTTTTGGCGCGATGGTGATTGATGAACTTGAAGGTAAAAGTTTCTGCTGAAGTCCACTCTACGGAATTAGAAATTGACGTCTAAGGATAGATAAGCCCCGATTGGTTTTAAAATAGAAATAAATAAAATCAAACACGTATTCCAAATGTAATGCTGTATAAGATGATTTTTCGTCACCGATTCATAGACGATTTATATATCGAACGAAGAAACGAATTTATTGAAATGGAACGTAATGTGGAATACATACGCGTGCTCACAAACACACACACATACGCATACACGCATACACACACTTGTACACATACGTATCCATACATACACGCACCAATTTTTTCCACGTAATTGTAGGACACATTTTGCATTAAAACAATAACAATAAGAATAACAATAAAACGAAAAAAGAGAGGAAAATAATGATAAAAATGTATAAGTGAAAATGGCTGGAGGGGCGAAATAGCAAACAATCAGAGACAACAACAAACAAAGCCGAAAATGGGGAGCAAAAATTTTATTAAACGAAAAAATTTAAAGGCTTTGGCTTCTGGGAAGTCCAACATCCGGTTGGAAATTATGGTTGTTGGCCCCAGTTTTTTCTTACATGAAAATAATAATTATTTTGTTTAGACTTAATTTAAAAAGTGAATAAATTAAATAGAGAAAATCTATGGAAATCGAGACGCGAGTCGAATAGTTTAAGAATAAATTAAGTGGAATAAAAATCTTTTACAAGTCTTTTCTTAAAGGAGCATTAAAATTTTTAATAGAATTAAAGATAAATAGAAATCGAGTAAAATGAGATGACAATACAAATAACACAAACTTACAGTTTAATTGTATTAATTGTTGTAAAAGAGTTTTCATCAAGGATTCTTGAACGAATTGTGTTGAATGTAAAAGCAATGATGGGAAAGATATTCCCTGTTGAGCTCATCACAGTCACCATCGTGCCATTCCTCCATTTCCAATTTACCACATAGTTCTACGTGTTATATTGGTGTGTGCTTTTATGTGTGTTTCTTTCTACGAGCGCGTATATGATTTTTTGCAATCGTGTGCGTCCGTGCGCACGTTTTAACGGTGACGACGTTGCAACGCATAAATTATTTCTGAATTTATGAATATCGAATAAAATTGCTACCTCTGCTATTTTTTATTTATCTCTTCGTTTGTACTTCCAGTTCTCGTTCGTCTTCTACCATTCCTACTTCTTCTTCTTTATTCGAATGCACCTGAGAACCTGAGTACCGCACTTTTGGTTGCGTGAATTGTACCGAAAAATGCGGTTGAGGTACAGGCGTGTACAGTTCGTTTTATTCTTTTGGGCTTTTCCTTGAAATTTCTTGTGAGTGTATAAGGAATATATTATAGAGTGGTGTTTGCTTCCATTGCCTTTTGTGGTTTTGGTAGCAATTTGTTTCAATTTTCTTCCCTTTCTTCTGTTTTTCCTTTAATGCTTTCTGTCTTTCCTTCATTTCGCATGAAGGAATTTCTCTGTAGTCACGAAAGCAATTTTTTGATATATTTTCTCTATCATCAAAGGCAAGGATGTGTGAATAAAAGAACGAAAGTAAGAAAGTGTGTGAGGTGGATAAAGTATTCTCTTTGAATTAAAAGCGAGTACACATAATTTTTATGTTAAGGAAAAATGAGGCAAACATTTCGTGAGTTTATAAAAAATAAAACGCTTTCTATTGACTTCATTTCCACCATCGAAAGCGCCACCACTCCCCACAACCGAATCCGATTAACTCACAAACTTATGATGGCATTTTATTTTTTACAATTATTTGGTATTTTCAGAGATAACTGTCAATATTGATGTTAGTTTTACTAAAGGATTCCAAGAAGGAAATGGTTAGAAAATTTCGAGGAGTTTTAAGTCAAAACAGTCTTCGGTACGAGGCAAACGAAAGTTTCAAAAAAATATATTTTTTTCGGGGCTTTTACCGGCGGCTCTAATACGAAACAGGCAGTACTCTCGAAACCAGAGTCGAGACGAGATAAAATCTCACATTTGTATTACTCAAAGTACTCAAAGCAAAACAGCGGTATACAATTTCAATAAATTCAAGGATGAAAACTGATATTTTTCAGGTTGACAAATTCCGTGACGAAACACGATTTTTATTTGAGTCGGGATCACGAAACGACGCAGTTGTGCTATTGCATTCAAACAGAAGATTGCGAGACAGAACTAACCAACTAAGACAAAACTAGCTAGTCATTTATTAACTATTTGTACTTGTCTGTTTTGATCAACAAAAACGAAGATTGATAGAGTGTCATTATTGAATTGACGTTCGAATGCTTATCACTAATTTGGTTTTTATTACTTTTCCAAATATGGTGGAATGGCCATTATGTAAAAACGAAAACGATGTAATAGATCTAAATTTGACTTTGCTGTTTTTTATGCTACTTTTATGCAACTTCCGTCAAAGCGGCTCTTCGATTGTGGAAATATTCTGTAACGTATTCAAACACAAAGATCGGGAAGCATTCGGTTCGCAAAACACATTTTGCAACGGGAGAAATTATAACTCATCATATTGGTGATAATTTACGAGGAAAGAAGCAGCAAAAGAGAGCTGCAGAATACACGAACGTAGGTAATCTCACATCTCAGTAATCAAACGTTTTGCATCAGCAAGTTCAAAGTGAGGGAAATTTGATCGAGATTCATTTATTTACCGCGACAATTCATAGCATGAATGATTGATTATTAGAATAAATCGGTATTGATTTCAATTTGACAAATAAAAAATGAAAAGAGTATCAATCATAAGTAATCATGTATGAAATATCTTTATCACAATTTCCATTTTGGTTTTTTGAAAGTTGAAAATATAATGACGGCCCATACAAGACGAAAAGAAGGATAAAAATTAAAAACGAAGCGCAAGAATGCAAAACACGCACACACACATACAACCCCGTCACCACCCTCTATCCCATCCCCCAAACCCACGTAAACACACGCATACACAAATACATACACACATAAATACATACACACATACTCCCGAACACCCACTGGCTTACAATATGTTCTCTTCCTTTAACCAGTGGTTTTTGTTCGTAACGGAGAAAAAAGTAAACAAAAAAAAAAAAAAAAAAAAAAAAAAAAAAAAAAAACAATCCTTGCGGGAAATTGCTTATGTTTGTTTCTTCCTGTTTTTTATTCTGAAAACAAAGAACAATAAAATGCAAATAAAATAAAATCAAGGGAAGGAAGGGGTAACAAACACAAGATGAAGTTGTAGAGGAAGAAGGCAAGAAACTCTCTGCTGAGACAATAAATTGATAAAAGGCATCTGGCAGAAGGAACAACAAAACATAAAACATCAACAATGATGCGCTACAACGTAAACAGAAAGTGGTGAAACAGAAGGACGATGGAAACTGATACAGAAACAAAAACAACGAAAGCAATAACAAAAAAAAAACGGTAACGAGAACAGCTGTAGGAGCAACTGCATCAATAAATTCAATATCAAACACAATGATAACATCAACAGAATCCAATAACAAACAACAAGAATAATATCAACAACAACAAAAATAGCGGGAATGACAGCAAACGAAAGCGACAAAACCCCACGCAAAAAAAAAGAAAATCAGTAAAATGCAAATTTCAAATAAATCTTCTTCCGTTTTTAGCTTTGATGACTTTATATAAAATGTAATTCCGAGGAGAACAAAAAATAAAAAATCAACCGCACTCAGTCGCCGCCAGCTGTGACCATTTCTTCATGTCGTTCCCTGTCTCTTTTAGTATAATCGTCCGCAAACAAATCGTTCGTTCATGAATCACTGACGGCAGCTGATTGACTTTTATACATATACGTATCACTTTTTCACTAGAATTTCTTTCGAATAGTCTGAGAATAACTACCGATTTGGTTTGATTTGAAAGAATTTGTTGTTAAGTGATCTAGTACTCAGGACCTTATTACGAAAACCGAAACGAATGGAAAGATTACGATGTGTTGACTTTGGCGAGATGCTCGATAATTGTGTAGTATGCGAAACTTTATCAGCTTCCTTACATAAAGTTCCCCGAGAAAAAGGCTCTTAGCTCCCTTTTTTTCATTAGCTTTTTCATTTTTAACACTCACAAATATTTGGGAAATAGGAAGACTTTTTATTTATATTTCATATGAAATTCATATGAACTCGAGCTTTTGTACCCAAATTTATTTTCTGTTTATAATTCACATAACGTTTTTACAGAGCCATATTTTTGTTATTAACTTCAAATCTTATTTACAGTTCACATGCGATTATTTTATTCGATTTCAGGCTGGTAGAGTTGGTTGGAATTAATTTTCATAAGATTGATTTTTACATCATAAGACTCATTATATGAGACCGTTGGTCTAGGAGGGTAAGCTATTTAAACACAAGCTTAGCCAATAATTGCGGTAAATTTAAGCCTGCGGAAAAAACGAATTACAGTAGCAACAGCATCATCAGTAGCAGTTGTAGCGTAAGCAGCTTCAGAAACGTCAGACCCTCAAGCACCGAAGCAGCTGAAACTGTTGCTGCCTCTTCAATGAGCAAATATAAGCAAAATGAAGGTAAGTGCAAACACAAATCAAAACAATACTATAATAAAAACAACAACAAAAACAGCAACAAGAACAATAAAACATCAAAAACGAAAACAACAAAAATAATTCATACGCAATAGATACTCAGTAAAGAATAAGTTAATGATTTAGGTATTGCATTCGAGAGATTTTACGTGATATTGAAGATTTACTTGTATATATTCTAAATTGCTACCATAGAAACAACCACTCGCGCACACACGCACATACGAGTATAAACGTACAAGAATATCGAATAAATGCATACGATAAATCTTTTAGATTTAATCTAAACGCAACGTTACTCGCCCTCAAAACAAACAAAACAGACTTTACAAATAAACAAAGTAACTTTGAGAAACTTCCGCAGAGATTCTTTGAAGAGTATTTCCGGTTCCGTTTCCCTTCTATCCCAATTTCTTTGTTTGCCCTTCCTCTCTTTTTGTTAGTTCTTTAATTTTGATAAAACGAAGAAATCGCTTCGCTTTGAGATCATTCATTTAAATCAGTGTGTGATTGCTTTTTTGTTTTGTTTCAAAGACTCAGTCGAAGCCTGTCGAAGATTGTGTGCTTTAGTCTTTGCAAAATATATTTGTCTGCCGTCTGTCGATCTATCTATATCTGTTTAATATTTGTTTATCTGTCTATCTCTGTGAATATTCGTTCATTTCGACATTGAAAAGGGCACAAATGAATCATGCATGAGATGTCTCAATTACAGAATATACCGTAGTAAAAACGCGGCGATGTAACTGAAACTGTGCTGGTATAAGTGCTCTCCCTTTCTTTGTTTTAAATGATATATAGAATCGATAATCGATTCTATGTGATTCAAGGTGAAATAATGAAAACTGCTTGTGTGATTTTCAACGAGATTCTGTTTTTAACCTTAGATTTTTAAAAGGTTTATCTTTTATTTAGTTTAATTGAATAAATTAATAGTATACTCAATCAGTTTCATTTAAGGTAGTTTTAAGTAATTTTCATTCATTCTGATCATAAAATTGCAAGTTTCCTTAAAGCATGACATTTCGTGAATGATTCTTTAGTGATGCCTCGAGTGAGTTTTGAAACAATTGCAAGTATTACATATTTATTATGTTTATCTACTTGTGGTTATATTTGTTTGAGTTTCCCTCAAATTTCTTTAATTTTTCTCTTCCATTTCGGGTACGTTTTCATTCTAGGAGCGAACGAGGTGGTAGTGCGTTGGAACCGCTCCGTAGACCGTATAGAGGCGCAACTAAAAGAAAACAAGAAACTAAACCAATTTTGTTGAAGTGAAGAAGTTAATATTTTACAGCGGAAATCTATAAGAATTCGTTTACATTTTCAAAAGTTTTCGTTTTTGTCAAAAGTTTTGAAATGGAAAAAAGTCTTTGCTCTGGAAGAAATCTTACACAGACGAGTTTCAAAAAACAATCGATTGTCTGATCAATTGACTCAGTGATTGAATGACAGACTGACTGGTTAACGTACTGATTGCCTGATTAATATGGCTACTTATTAATAAGTCTAAAATATAGATGTCTAATATATTCCATCGATCATTCAATCGATTTTAAATTGGTAGAATGCGACATTATTTCATCGCGAATTCTTGAAATTTGGCTTTCAAATATTTTATTAAAATTTCTTTTCTTAATAAATTAAATGAATTAAATTCCCAAATGCATTAAAGAATAAGGAATTCCAAAATAATGAAAATCGAAATATTTTTAAAGTAGTGAACACGATTTGTCGTCAGTGATTCGCGAACGGCCGGTTGATTCGTTGTATAACAATTTATTAATTTCCTGCTTCGTTAGTTTTTCCTTTCCTTCATTAAGTCCAAGATAACGAGAGAGAAAACGGGAGAAAGAAAATGATCAATTTTTTCAAATAAGTTCATTTCCACTCCAAAAAGGGAACACTCTTAATCAGTGTTTTTGTTCTCTGTCTTTCTAACTCATAATTTTTCTTTGCTTTGGTTCAATTGATACAATTTAATCAAGAGCAAATGCTTTGTCTTCCGAGATAGAATTTTGTGATGCCAATTTTAGTTTCTTTTTCTTTTTGTGTCTTTAAATCTTTAGCTCAACTACGAAAATCAGTTGCAACAGCTTGAGGCATCATACGATCATCATACGATACAACAAAACCATTGATAACAAAGATAGAGAGAGAAAGAAATGAAAGTGTAGCATCATGTTTTTATTAGTGACGATGATGCAGGAGATTTCGTTGTCTTGTTTGGCGTTATTGCCATTGCTGCTGCTGCTTGTTTTGTTGTCATTTCGTTTAACTAAGTGCTAAATTTATGATGAATGTGAAAAAAGATGAAGATGAAAACACGATACTTTGTTTCATACGAAAATATAAAAAGTCAAATACAACAACCATAAGGAAAACTATAATGACAAGAATAACAACAATATCATCAACAACATCAACAACAATAATTTCAAGAATATGCCTGCATTCGCCCGATATACCGTCAACCGGCATCGTCAACGGAAAGGGCAAATTGCTGTCGTCCTGCATATGCAGTGACTTATTCTAGAAGAATATTAAAAATGACAGAAAAGACACAAAACAAAACGAAAACAGTGCCAACAACAAACGCCATTTATGTACTCGTACCAATATCAATGCCTCAACAATGTCAAAAATCACAGCAACAAATACATTGCTCTTAAACGAGACTATGGGGCAAGTCTGACACTATATATAGGATACAAAATTTAAAAAAATTTATAAAATTTATAAAAAATTTATTTGTTGGTGATTGAAGCAATGTATCATTGATTTCTTCCTATTATTGAATACCTGTCAAGACGATAATGATAATGATTATGACGGTGATGATGATATTAATGCTTTTAGGAGAAAATGAAATTTTTACGGGGTTTCAAGTAATTGAAGATGTGGTAATCGTTACATAGATGATAATGAGTTGAGAGAAAAGATCAAAGGCAAATTTGTAAAAAATGTTCGATGACGATAAGGTAATAGGAAAAAATGGGTTCAGAGGAGGTGATAGATATCGATATGATCGTAAATTTAATTTGTTCATAAATATAAGGAATGATATTAATTTATATGTATATATATATATATATATATATATATATATATATATATATATATATATATATATATATATATATATATATATATATATATATATATATATATATATATATATATATATATATATATATATATATATATATATATATATATATATATATATATATATATATATATATATATATATATATATATATATATATATATATATATATATATATATATATATATATATATATATATATATATATATATATATATATATATATATATATATATATATATATATATATATATATATATATATATATATATATATATATATATATATATATATATATATATATATATATATATATATATATATATATATATATATATATATATATATATATATATATATATATATATATATATATATATATATATATATATATATATATATATATATATATATATATATATATATATATATATATATATATATATATATATATATATATATATATATATATATATATATATATATATATATATATATATATATATATATATATATATATATATATATATATATATATATATATATATATATATATATATATATATATATATATATATATATATATATATATATATATATATATATATATATATATATATATATATATATATATATATATATATATATATATATATATATATATATATATATATATATATATACGAGTGGACGTATCGGTTATATATGATTGCTAACATTTGTTATGCTGGGATAAATCTGGTACCAAATTATTTCAGGACTAACGAAAGTATTACAAACGTTTTTACTGTATGCATTATAAGCTATTTCTCCTGGCTTCATTCTTACCTCTCTATCTACCGCCCCCTTCTAAATAGTATTTTTTTTAAAAAGTTTTTTGAATTTTGTTATAAGATCGATATTCCTTCGTTCATTTTAGTTTTACAGTTCAAAATCAAGAACCTTAAGTACAGGAAATGAATGATGGCAGCTCGTCCTTCTGATTTAGGTTCGGTATAAAGAAATCGATATGTGGAAAATACATGAAAGGGGAAAATTACGAAACTTAGTAAAACAGAGGTGCATTTTTCTCCAACTCTTACACCACCTATATCCCCCATATACACATATACATATATACACAAATATACACAACCCTCATATACACATATGGGTATGTGTTATTATATAATATATATTTATTTCAGCTACATTTTTTTACTCTTGCTAAAATTATTCATTTTGAACGAAGTTTTAAGAAAGAAGAGTAGAAGTATTTGGCAGAGTGAATTGGGGGAGGATAGGGTTGTGTATTAGATATCCTCGAGTAAGGTGATAGTTCCGCTTGTAGTTGTTTTAGTATTTGTTTTAATACAACTGCTTGGTTATGGATGGAATAATCCCTAGAAGGCGACTAATATTAATGACGGAAATTTATTGCTGTTCTTCTTAGCTTTGTTGTAATGGTGCTACGTAAATATTCAAAATATTAAACAAAAATTATCCTCTACCAATTTCTCGTCATCTTTTCTTCCTTCTTCTTTTCCTCTTTCTGACGACTTAATTTCGGTCTGTTTTATTTAGAAAGGTGTTTTCCTTTTCTTACGGTCCATTCGCTCTTATCGTTTTCTTAAATATTTTTAGTTCCGTTAACGTCTTTTATTTTATACTACTACTATTTCTTTAGTTTTTGCTAGATCTTCGTAAAACTGAAATAGACTACAAGGAAATGTGACAATATTTGGCCAGCGTTTGTTTTAGTGGCAAAATCTCTTTTCGATTGTAGAAAAGTCAAATTTTTTGGTGTGTAAAAAACTAGGTGACTATTCACGATTTCCCTTTCAAGATATGACTCATTGTATTCACATTTTTTTTATAAATTTAAAATGCCTTTAACAAATCCTGTGGCAAGTTGCAAAATATGTTTTAAGAAAAGTTTTAATAGGGCTAAAAAATTTAAGTGTTTCTAATTAATTGTAGCAAGCTAGATAAAACGTAGAATGCCTTTTAACAAAAAGTCATACAAAATCAAAGTTTAATAGGCTTAATATTGATTGATAGATCTGCAAGAGGAATTACTAACATGACATTTGATTGGAATGTGACTGATAGAGCTGTATTTTAACATCTTCTCAGAATATAATCTGTGATTGAAAATGTTGATATTGCTATAACATTTCTATACAAGAGATACATTTTTCAGTATACGGATAGATTTGATAAAAAATAACAAGTGCATTTTTTATGAATAATTGCGATTCTAGATAATCTAACTATCTCTAAACAATCAAAAATAAACGACAAGTTACGCATTCTAGGGAAAAGAGAAAGAATGAGGTAGCAATAGAAAAAATGATTATTGTGTGACAGACCCCTCAGGGAAACTGACTTGTGGGTAATCGACACCAAACAAAATTAAAGTGTCCTACAACGGGATATTTTTTGATCGATTGTTAATTGGATTTAATGTACCCTCCTATAAATCCTTAGAACATATAGAAAATATAGAACATATAGTCCATTGTATAAAATATTAACAGACTTCAGTAGTCAGCAGATTTTTTAGTCATCTGTAAAATGGCCTGAATATCAAAGAAATTGCACATCGGTGCATCGCCGTTACTAGCTGTGCGAAATATTTGTAAATACAAAATTTCAGCTTGCTACGAACCTCCGGTACTCTTGAGTTATGAGAAAGATTCAACGATGATATCACACACACAAACACATTAAAGTAATGAAATAATTCCGAAGTTCGACGTTTGTTTGAATTACGGTATTGATTTTTTCGCGATATCAATTCTCCCGTTTCTTCACAGAAAGGAAGTAAAAGTGAAAGGAATAAAATAATTTTCGAAATTCAGATTGTTAGAGCTCGGTTATCTAGTTAGTGAAAATAATTTCATATATGCATAATATTTAATTCTATTTAAATGCTTAATATTAAAATAAGAATGTATGTGACTATTTCAATCACATCGTTATTCTTCCTCCATCGTTCTGCCAATCAGTTTTTTTTAAACTACCTGTAAAATCTGCCTACTTGTCCAATTGATCCCTGTTTGTTTCCCTCGTTCGTCACACTGACAGAAGTTTAGTTATTCAATACCTTTTTATGACGCATGTATTCACTTATTGCACACAAGTCTAAAATGTCTGTCGTTTGGCAATGGCGTCAAGCACTAATGATGAGTTTTATGATTTATAATGGACATAAATTTAATTTTTTGTGCTCGAGTATTGTAACCTGGCGATCTTTGAAAGATCAATCAAATCTTTGAAAGATCAATCTTTTGTCATAAAAACATTGGTCGTTCGGGTAATTCTCTGGGATTATATTCAATAAAAGCGATACATTAGTTCAGAAAATATATCCCTTTTTGAAAATTTGTACCAAAACTTTTTAAAATTTGCAATTTCTTCGCTTCAACGTAATCCATTCTAAATCGTCGGGGTGATCCTTTTTGGAGATTATCTACGTCTTACGTCGTAAGAGAGTTAATTCATGAATAAAGAGGTTTCTGAAAGTTTTTAAGACAATGACTCTCTGAAGCGGATGCAGATGCGGAGGAAACAAGGTTGCACATGAAGATTAGAAAAAGACGCCCCTTTTGTTTACTTCACACTTCGGCAAACCTTTTAAGAGTGTTTGTAATTAAATGAGAATATTAAGCTTTCTTTTCGAATCTCCCTTCACACTGCGTTCAATACGCCTCACGAATTCATTAACTCATTCAGTCTTTTATTCATTCCTTTACATTCATTCATTTAATCTTTGAATTATTTTTAACATGGAATTAAAATAGATGACAGTTTGGAGTAATTTCTCCCTCTCCATTAGAAGAGATGGTTGGAAAAAATGATGCGTCATGGATTCGCAACATTCCCCAACTCTGACTTTGTTCAACTTGGAAGCAACAGCAGAAAGTCGCTTGATTCTTGATTAATTCACCCTCATCTTTTATGAAATCATGGACTTGACTTCTGATTAGCTGTTGTTGCTACTGCTTGTGCTTTTCCCTCCTCTTCTTATTCTTTCATAAAATCACAATCAATTTACAAACAATTTAAATAAAGCTTTGAGACAGTCGATTTCGATTGTCTCCTTAAGATTGTCATACACACACACATGAAAATAGGAAGGATAGAACGTAAAAAAAGATAGATGTTGATTAATTAATTTATTCTGCCACTTCTACGTCTTCTGCTTCTTCTTCTTCTTCTTCATGGTTTATTCATTAACAACACTAAGCAACAGAAGCTAATTTATGCTTTATTCATTCACTTTGCGAAACAGAGAAAACCCGGACTAACATTTTGTACTAACGGGATATGACTCCATTGAGTAACTTTTCAGTCACGCTTTAAAGGGCTTCGTGAGTTTTAGCTCACTGCGTTGCACGGTATGTGTCCGTATATGCCGATTCGGCAAGCATTCAATGGTTCTTGATTTAATTGATTTAATTTATGCTTTATATATTCTGAAGTTACCCGAAGTGTTAAAATTTCTGATGTGACAAATTTGACACTTGAACGAAGATAAGATCGATATTCTCCGTGAATGAAGTGAAGTGTTTCAAGCTCTTCAAGATTCAAGTGAGGAGTTTGTCGGAGGTTTGAGTATAAGAGGAAGAGCTTTCCTAAAAGTTATCATCAAGTGATATATTTGAGAGAGTAAGCCCACAATAACTAGATTTTACAAGAAAAGCAAAAGTAACAGGTGAAAGAGTTGGCTTCGGACAAGCAGAATGTCACGGCTATTTGCTAGTAAAATTTCTTCAACCAATTTCATGAACTCGTCTAAATTGTTTGAGTGTCAGATTCTTACTGACAGTTGAGAAATTCAGCCCCCAAGGCGCATATGGTAATATTTACGTATACGAGAGCCATGAAAGTAGGATGCTTTTCAATTTTTCTTTATCAAACAGCTCCATGTTTCATATGTCCATGTGATTCTACGTGTTCCTCCTGCAATCGTGTTGGGGACTGATGGGCACAAAAACTGTGGTAATTTTTGGAGGTATTTTTTAGCCTGATATGATGTGTTGGGGATAAAATTTAAGCCTGAATCACGCTCGACAACCTGAGAAATTCTGCTTTAATCACGAATGAGTTCACATATGCTAAAAAAAGATTTCACGCATTAGACGGAAGGAAATAATAATGCCAAATTGAAAGCGATATCGATTATCTAAATAGGTTTAGAAGCAAATAAATATGTATTTTCCTATACCAGCCCTGCAAACTTTAAAGCGCTGGGGAGGAAAATGAATTGAGTTATTCAGTTTTCGGTTATAAAAAGATAAGAGTATATCCGGAAATTTTTAGCTTGAGCAAATTGTAGGAAATCGATGATATCAATTTGAAAAGTATGGAATAGAATTTTTCAAATTTTCGATAAGTTCTTTAATAATTCACTTTAGTTTACCCAAAATTTAAGTTTTCTCATTCAGGGTTTTCTCTTGTAGGAATTTTTATAACCTTGAATAAAATTATTGGAAAATATCAGACAGAAAACCTTGAAAATCTGAAAGATTATATCAGCTTTGATTACATGTCTCCACGTCTGAGAAATTTGTCAACATGTGCCACAAAATAGTGAGGTGTAGATAAGTTTGACTGTGTCTTTGTTTGTGTGCGTGCGTGTGCCTGCGGGTGCGCATTCGGGTGTAAGTGGGTGTTTGTGTATGTGTGTATGTGTGCGTGTGTGTTGCGTTCGATTAAGATCGTCAAAAAATAAAGTCAAATTAAAGTTCTTTTGTATTACCAAAGCAATAGCAGACAAAATTAAGAGACAATTTTAGTAGATGTCAAAGAGAAAAAGTAAGACGTAAGACAGCGAAATTTCTGACAATTTTACACCACCTAAATTAGTCTCCAGAGCTGAATTCTGCGATAAATGGCTTCTTTACATTCATCTTTCGAGATATCACGCTGTCTTTAGCAGCGGGAAATTATTTTCATTTGTTCATATTTTGAGACTTTTTCTGATTTCGTGATAGCGCCTGACCTAACCCTCTTGGACCCATACACAAAATATTTTTGTACAGAGCAAGGCAATGAAGATGAAGAGCAATACATGAATCGTGGAAAGCTATTTCAAAATTTGACCACCAATCCGAAGGAGTAGTAAAATTTTTGAATTGATTGATCGTAGTGGAGACAGATCTCAAAAATTGACGAGATTGAAATGCCCGCTTTATGGGATAGGAATAAAATAAAAATACCAGTCCAGACAACAAATCCGTCAGTGCTGAGCAGCTGCTATTTCATTTTGGAATACTGAAACTTTGCAAATCCTCAGCAGCTTTTTAGCATTTTTAATACTTTCATCTTAATATTTCGTCCTTTATGTGATTGTGAAAAGGTTTAGGCTTTCCTAAGCAAAGGCTTTCGTTTTTCATATTGACTCCTTCAGAAAACAATTACGACTCCATCACCTTGGAATGAAAGTAATAAATCCATTTTTAAAAAATAAATTATTTCGAAGAACATAAGTGACCTTAATGCGGATTGTAGTCTGGTAGTAGAAGTAAATTGTAAAAGATGGTAGGGGAAAAATTGTATCACAGTGGAAAATGAATGATTCTTATCAAATTGCCACACCTAATTCTATATCAGTCACTTCGGGTACCACAAACGGTAATTACGTCTTCGCAGTCAACAACAATAACAACAACAATAGCAACATAGTTCGACAATGTGCAACCCCCGCTGTTTCCTGGTGGTGGTAACGACAAATCTCTTACCTTTAAATCTCAATAGGTTTTAATAGCTTTCAACGCCATCTGTTTTTTTTTGCGTGTATCTGTTGTTTTTTCTGCATTTGGTAGCTCATCGGTTTGTCCATCGGTTTATCAGGGAATACAACGTTCGTATAGTTGTGCGGTGTTGTTGATGACAAGTTTTGACCGCGTTCCAGTTTTTAATTGTTGCCCCTTTAGACGGACATGCTGCTTGTGCATTACAAAGTAGGCGGGAATAACAATAACATCATCCTCACCACTAACCCCAGAAACAAATGCAATGCTCATTTCACAACTATCTGCAACCCCGCATTCCCAGACTCTGTCAGTTTGCAGTGGAATTTCACATTTGGACACATCCGTCATCAACATCTGCTAGGACGTTTCCTCCCATTCGCATCACATCCGCCAGTCAAATCCACATCCGTTAGCCACGTCATGTTATTTCGGTTCAGTTGCGTTCAGTTCGGTTCGGTTGAAATTTCAACACGTTTTTATATAAGCAAAAAAATACAAAAGTCAGCAAATGATGAACAAGGAAAGATTTTCTTTTGTCGCAATCAGATTGCGTTGTGGGTCGTTAGAGCTACTAACTCACAGTTAGGTGCCAAGCTGCTTAATCGCCCCTCCTCTAAAATAACGCGTATGGACCTTAATATACACCACCCTGCCTTTTTGTTTGCGTCATTCATCCGTTTGTAAACAAATTTTTCGTTAATTTACACTGAGAAAAATACAAAATTTGAAAGAGTAACTCACTTCGGGCATATTTTTTAGTGATCATTTTGAAAATATTCGTATCTATATAAGAATTCCAAGAGCGCCATAATGTCTTGAAACCACTTTTAAATGTTATCAGAATTAACGAATAAAACTTATATTGTTACTTCAATAGATCGAGGTCTAGATTTTTATTAATATTTATTAATTAATATCTAATTAATATCTAGATTATTAAATTCCAGATTTTTCGAACACCTTACTCAATTATTTCCAGGGCACGATTTTACACAGATAATTAAAAAGTGATGATTAAATCTTTATCTGCAGATATACGTGTTTCATAAAGATATGTTTGACGATAGCAGTTTTGTTCCTCTACTCAGGAAATTTTCAGGTTACATTGTTTTTATTATTTTCCTTCTTCTTCCATCTCTTCCTTCCTTCTCTCCTTACTTGCTTCGATTCCCATCCTTCCTTCTTTCTTTCTTGTTTCAATTTCAATCTTTTTTTCCTTTTCAATCTTTAAATCTTTATTTCTTTATTTTTAATTCGAAAAAAGTTTTAGCTGTCTAAAGATTATTTAGTTTTATTATTGAATATACGATATGTATCTAATGTTATCTCCCTGTAAATGGCATTCGAAATCGGTACTACATATAAGGCTCAGTACTAATTCGATTAAGTCCTTAAATTAAACATTTAATCAATTTAATATAATTTCTCTCCATGTAAAACAGTTTAAAACGCGCGTGTTATTTTTGCTTTAGAGCGCTTTCAAATTAGAACAGAGTTAATTTTAATTGTGGTTGCTGTTGTTTTTGTTACTTTTGTTGTTCGTATCGTTTTCATAAAGTACGACATGATTCTCTTCGGTGACCGGATAGAGCTTTCATTAAATTCATTTCCGGCAGCAATGGCCATTCGTTTGGATTTGTTTTTTAATGTTGTTGATTTGTTGTTTTAATTCTATGTTTGTTGATTTGTTTGTTGGTGGCTGGTTTTTTGCAGGTATTTTTGTTTCCATGCTTTTAAATTGAACTGATGTTGCTGATGGCGCCACTATCGCTGTTGATGCCGCTGTTAATGTTGTTGACATCGCTCTCATTGTCGCCGTAACTCATGATTGTTGTTGTTGGTGTTCTTGTAGTTCTCTGTATCTACCTATTGTATAAAATTATTTGCAGTGTTTGAGTGGACGTATTTTTCGATGGTTACGCTGTTTTTCTTGCTTGATCCCGTTTTGTTTACCGGTAGATAATTTGTTTTCTATTTTCGGGTCATTGGTGTTATTGTTGTTGGTGTTGTCATAACTAATTGTACTATCGCTTTTACATTAAATTAGCATTTGTTGATGCTCGCATTTACGAGATTTATTTAACTCTCTTAAGGATTTGTTAGCTTTTTAGTGTCGTTGTTTTTGATGATTCTAGCAGTGATTCAATTGGGGTCAAAAGGTTATAATTGTCATTGCTAATGCTTTTGAAATAGTAGTTTTGGAAAATTTTCATGTTGCTGCAGATCCTAGTATTGCTATTGGTAGTTATTATTGCTGCTGCTATCTCATATTTATCCATGATATTGCATTACAAACCAACTATTAGTGCAAAATTTTTGTTGCGTTGATGCAAATTGATGTCAAAATACATTACACGATTAAGGTCATATCACAGCATTAGCAAATATGTAATCATTCTCACGATGTTTAACCTCAAAAGTTTCTTCTCTTCATGTTTACCAACATATGTATTCTAAGCAATATTCACTAATTCCGGAGGCAACAATAGCAAGAAAGCGTTATAACATTGGCGTTATCAAATCATGATGAATCATTAAGGCTGAATCTGAGTTGACATACGAGTGTGGGAGGATTGATCCGAGGCTTCAAAATTACTCCCAAGAGCAAAGTGGCGAAATCACTTTTATAATTTTAGAAACATATGCATGTCGCCACCAGCGTTATTATCAATTTACTCAACTTACCCAACTGACCACTTAACAATGTAGTCCTCATTATCGCTATCATAGACACATCGTCATCACCATTACCATTATCCACCAATATCATTATCGTCGTGATCATTACCATAGTCACAATCATTTTCTCCATCGTCATGAACATCATTTCCACTGTCATTGTGACAAACTCCATTATTGGTAGAAATAATGACAGGTAGATTATTGTTACCACCATTATGGCCATCGTTACTATTTGAGATTCCCTGTACTCATAATGTACTAATAATTGTCATTATCATCATCACAATCGAATCTTAAAGCATTTATTGGGTCCACTAGCATCATTATCATTACAGTAGTCAGCATCATCAATATTATCACCTCAGAAATTATTTTAGCGATCGGAACCATATACGCTATCATTGCGATTAATATCAGCGAGATTGTTATTACTATCATCATTATCATTTGTACCCTTATCGTTGCTATCATTGGGACCCCGAATCATTTATCACATCCGCTAGCATTATCACAATCATCATTAACATCATCCTTAGTTGCAATTTTGGTAACTGCCGGAAATGAAACGAAATATTAGAAAAACAAAGGGAGGGTGTGCCGTCGTCCTCCTTGTCCTCCTACCCCTACTCCTGTCCTTACCTTAACAAAATGGTAACGGTAAATAAAATTGAGCCTGACCAGCAATTTTATTAGTGGTCACTGGTGCCCGGTGGTTTAATGTACCTGTTTTTTCTTCATATTCTTTTGCTTATTGTTTGCTTTCTATTTCGTGAAAGTGTATCTACGAGATATTTTGTATTACAAGTGCATGGTTTCCGGATTTTTATTTATCTTTTAACTGTTTTTGTATAAAGGTTTTTCGTTTATTCTTATTATTCCTTTGGGTATTTTCTATTGATATATACTTTTTAAAAATTGTTTCATTTTGTTTTAATTTTGTTTTCAAGTAAAAAAAGAAAGAAAGGAAGAAAGCATTTTTGATGATTATAATGGGTTTTTTTCATTTCGCATTTCCGAGAGTATCGTTTTCAGTCAGCAGTTTTGTTACTGTTGCTACTGCGGTTGCTGTTATTGTCATTGTTGATGATGTTGTTGTTATTACGTTAAGTGGAATTATTGTTTTTGAAGTTTTTCGCTTGTTCTTTGTATCGATTCGAATTGATATTTTAAGGGTTTATATTTTTATTTATTTCATGAAACTTTATTTTTCGTTTATTCAATTTTTTAATTTTTTTTATGCGTGCGCAAATGTATTGAGAAAAAATCGTAATAAAAATTTAAGATTCAATTTTAAAAGACCTTCGAAGGTTGAATGATCGTTCAACCACAAACTACTTTTTAAATAATTTTAAATAAATTGAATGCATTTTTATCATAAGCTATCAATTACTTCTGGCGTAGTCATGTCATCATTACTATCGCCAATTTAGTTCCCTCCAAGTAGCTCCTTGTAGTAATGTAAGATTTCCATAAACCATTATGGAAATTGTGACGCAGATAGTGTGACACTCAAATAGGGCCGAGAGAGAGAGAGACGTAGGGATCGGTACAAAGTATCTGTCCTTGGTAATATAGGTTCGAAACGTCGGTGAGGGTTTTATTGTAGTTATTCTTATGAAAAGAACGATTTCGGTGGTGGATTGAACCTAGAGAGCAGTAAATATGTACCTCACTAAATTCATGTAAATTATTATTACACTTTACTCTTCATCCCCCTCCATCTTTTACCATTTATTCGTTTTTTTAAGCTAAAGAAAGCTGACTGATCGAAATCCTCTTCAGGGTAGATAGAAGTCATAATTCGCTTACAATTCGATAACGACTGTTTGAAGAAATAAATTTCATATGACAAATTACTATACGTAACAAAAACAAACTATCTTAATGTAGCGTGTGTATGTGTGCGCGCGTGTGTGTGAATTTTGTTTGTGAAAATTAATATTAATTTGCATTTTCAACGAAGTGTTTTTCTTCACAGAAAGGATAATAAATGGCAGTAATTATAATAATAATTAAAGAAAAGCAAATATTAATGAATTCAATACATGCTGATGATAATGATGATGATAATAAACCATGGACAAATCTTAAATTAATTGGATAAATTAATGGACTGAGGACAAATAAATTAACAAATATGACGAAATGATTGGAAGTTAATTAAAATAAGATAATTATATTTAATTTAGCAAAAAAAAGATAATTATTAATGGATACAAAATTACATTGCAAATATTGATATTTGTGCCGACGGTGATGATTTTGATGTGAGTGATGATAAACACAAAAGGAAAAATAAGCAATTTAGAATCAATCCATGACCAATCCTCAATCAATTTTCGCGTGGCGGGTATTGTCATACGAATTGAAAATGTCCATTTATTGAAAATTCTTACTCGCGTAGATACATTTGCAAATATATGCATGCGTTTAAGAACTTATGTACTTGTACCAAACTTGTCTTCGGCTTCGTGGAAAAAATTACTATATATGGCAATAAGAAACAAACGCAGAAATTTGTGACGGCGATTGATGAACAAAAGTTGAAAGATGTTGCGGACATGGATGGAATTGAAATCAATGAGGCGCAAGAATGAGAACTAACAGAACGTCAACAAAGCTATGAAAAGTGCAATTTAAGTTTTTCTGAAAAGATTGCCCAGAGATCTGCAAAAATATTTTGATATGCACTTTTCTCAATCCAGCAGAATGCTTAGCTGTTTCATGGGATTTTATCCCTACATTTTTATACTGGCCAGTATAGACCAACATAGATGAAGCTATTGAGATCTAAAGTTATAGATCGTTTGCAAGTTTGTTTTCTTGTAATGAGTGAATATTTATAGGAAGATTGTATAGAAACGAAACTTATTCCCAAACTAAATTCACTAGAGTTCATTTATAAACGTCAAAAGAATGCTTATAATCGGTAATCGGTATATCGGTAGGATATAACTGTGAAAAAAGATAAGGAAATCAAAGCGTGTACGAAAAAGAATCCAGAAACGCAGATTAATCTTTCAATGTGCTTAACTGACTTATTGTAAACATACCCAAGCGCGATCAAGTTTTTAATATATCCACAGATTAAAAACTATCTTTATATTCGCTTAGTGTACGGTGGGAGATAGAATGGCTCTTCAAATCAGTTTTCAAGAATTTGCTCCTTCTGAAAAAGTGTCAAATATCTTACACTCATGAGTTGGAAGTGGGGAGGAAGTAAATGTATGAGACCATTGTCTGAATAAATGTCTTAATGTTCTTAGATTTCCTTAACTAGGTTTTCAAACTATATTTCCTATTCATTTCTCTAATTCCGATTTTATTTTCAATCTACTTTCCCTTTCTTCTTTACTTCTTTTCACAAATGTAATTAAATTGCGCTTCATAAACTGCATTACTATCTTCTTTTGTATAACGTTTTTAGACAGGATGGATGCCATGCACGCAATAGTATTTTCATATTTTCATCGGAATATTTCAAAAGCAAAAAACTTCTTCATTAAAATCATATTAAAGCAAGAAGATTGTATGGATGTATGTTGTGTGTATGTACACACAGATGTATAATAAGAGAGATCGTTTTCGCTTATGCTAATGTGAGTACGATTGTGTGTTTATTCAGTCAATTAAACTCATACGTGCAAAATTAATATGTTATGAGATAATAATTGAATGAGCCCGAAAATATGCAAATTTATTTTTAGCCGCGAGCTATGCTGACTCTCTTAACTCGCATTTTACGGAACTAAAATTAAGCTAATCAGATTTTATTCGTAATTGAATGGAATTCATTTTTGAAAGCTTATAATCATCACTGATGTCATAATCATCACCATCTATACAGCCATGAAATAAATATGTATTCGAATACATCCATATGTTATGCATTTATAAATACATACATGCTTACGTTCAGACGTTCATTTGTGCATACATTCACACATAGGTAATTATATGCATACGTGCACAATATATATATATATATATATATATATATATATATATATATATATATATATATATATATATATATATATATATATATATATATATATATATATATATATATATATATATATATATATATATATATATATATATATATATATATATATATATATATATATATATATATATATATATATATATATATATATATATATATATATATATATATATATATATATATATATATATATATATATATATATATATATATATATATATATATATATATATATATATATATATATATATATATATATATATATATATATATATATATATATATATATATATATATATATATATATATATATATATATATATATATATATATATATATATATATATATATATATATATATATATATATATATATATATATATATATATATATATATATATATATATATATATATATATATATATATATATATATATATATATATATATATATATATATATATATATATATATATATATATATATATATATATATATATATATATATATATATATATATATATATATATATATATATATATATATATATATATATATATATATATATATATATATATATATATATATATATATATATATATATATATATATATATATATATATATATATATATATATATATATATATATATATATATATATATATATATATATATATATATATATATATATATATATATATATATATATATATATATATATATATATATATATATATATATATATATATATATATATATATATATATATATATATATATATATATATATATATATATATATATATATATATATATATATATATATATATATATATATATATATATATATGTATATATATATGTATATACTTAAACTAATAAAATTTTGGTGGTGATAATAATATGAATATGTTGTGATTACAGTAAATTCATTGTCCTGTAAATAAATTAATAAATTACATTCCAAGTCTTTGAAAACCCTGAGGATTAAGTTTGTTAAAAGCAGTAATTTCTTAAAAATTTATACATTATTATAATATACAATATTTATTTCGTTATAATTTAAACCAATACTAATACCAAAATTTTTACTTGAACTCAGTTTGGAAAAAAATCAATATCTTTTCCAAACGCGAAATTTCTGATATTGCTAATTTTTCAACTTTATTCTTTAATATTCATGCAATTCATTTATGATTGAAACATATGCAGAAAACTACCTTGTTGAATAATTTATAAAAAATAAAATAAATAATAAAAAAACCAAAAGCCAAAAACTTTTTAAATCTGTACAATTGAAATTTCAATTGAATTACTTTAATACTTTTTATCCCTTTTGTAATCCTCTTTTGCACTTCTTATATCCCTTTATCAGTCACTTCATACGTATGTTTCTTTCGTTTTAGCTTTTCACAAAACAGCAATTTTGACTGGTCTGTCCTGACAGAACAAAAGTTTTTTATTTAACGGCTGAATAAATTTCACGGTGCGTTAACTTCGAAAAAAGGTGTCTTTCATTAGCAAATGTTTAACTTAATACCAGTGAAAAATTGGTTATGGGCAGTAATAGTTCACATTACACGAGCGTGGTACACTACAAAAGATATAGCATTTTGAAACATTTTCAAATTTTATAAATCTTTTCTAAATTGAAAGCATTTCAATCTCTCGAAATTCACCTTTAAATTTGTTGCACAAGTAGCAGTAGTATTAGTTCATTTAAATGTGGAGCAGCTTATGAATATTTGCAATCCACCTATTTTCCTTCAACGTTTTCTAACTGGGAATATATTCTTATTGTCTGTCATTTTCGTTAAATACAAACTAAAAACATATAAAAAACATATAAAAGAATGCATTTTCGTCGGATATTTGCATCCTAAACGGGTACTTAGTAGGTAGGTATAAAATAGTAGTGGGTATAAGACAATTAAAACTATTAAAAACCTTTTTTGACTCTAAGATGAGATAAGATGTGTTCGCTTTGTATGAGTTCACTCAGTTCGTGTTAGAGCCCATAAATTTGTTAATAGTCTCTAACGTGTTTTAACCTGCAATTTAAACACCATAGACAACCAATTTCTGAGCAAAAACTCATTTCATATTAAAGTCTATGGAAAAGAAGCCTGTGGAGTTGTGAACCCAGGAAGTAACCATAATACATTATTTATCGCTTTAAAGGCAAACCTACTCAAAATAGGTTTTTTGAACTTAATGTTCAAACTCGCTTAAGAAAAAACAAATTGAGATACCAAACTAACTCATTATATCCCATTAAACCATAAGACTTTTTCAAAGGGCATTTAACACAAAGTATGGAGTCTATTTCTCCCCCTAGCACTCGAATTAACCGGTAACAAATACCTGATTAAGATTGGCGATTGGCACGCATTTTTAAGTATTGCTTCATATCTAAATATTTTAGAGAAGTTGGACAAAAATTATCAGTTGGTTGAGTAAGGATGAACTAAGTAAAAAGGTTATAAAGTTCTGAGATATTTCTGTATAAAATGTAAAACGATTTCTTGTTTAGGATTTCTTAGAGATTGGGTTTAAGGATTTAATTCTAGTTTTAGCTATTTGTTGACTTAGACCCAGCTTAAAGGTTGTTTTAATATTGAATTACATAAGAAGTTCCTGCGGTTTGTTGATGACCAAAGTGTTTTGATGCCTCCGATGGACATCTTCGTTGACAAGGGCTCACATGGTATGTAACCATTTAGCAAACTGGGATACATTGCTGCTTGGTAATCAGTGCTATACCTTGGATATTTGACTTCTTAGAACATTATATTCTTATCATTATCGGCTCTTGAGTCACATCCACGAAAGAGCTCCAAATATTGTTTATGCTTGTGGAATCTTACGTAATATTCTAACAAAGACTGGTACCTCAGTAAATGTGCATGCAGTTAAGAGAACAGACCATGACGACGTGGTTTTACCAAATTTTGCCATTTCAGACTTAAGGGATGGCGAAAGTATTCGTGACAGATATACAAAATAGAGGAATACAGACACAAATACGGAACAAATTAAACAACAAATTTTTCAGATGTTTAGAAATTTAATTGTTAATTAATTTATGTATTATTTATTTATTACAGGTATGGCTGATGCTATTGAAAACTGTCGGCGATAGGGTGTCCTATCAACGGAGCGCAGCCGAAAGTTCTGCAAATAAACAAATCAGAGAAAAGCTTGGATAGAGAATTAAAAAGAATTATATGGAAAACTCAACCTACATGTCCAGGCTTGTAACATGCCCCAATATGTTACAAGCCACCAACGGCAACACTGCCGAACGTGCTGAGAGCACGTACTTCGAAATTACTTAGCGGCCGACTGTTAAGCGATCCTGCTCCCGCTGGCAATTGGCTCTGCCAGACACCCAAGTTCTGTAAAATTCATGGATTAATACATTTAGTTGAACAAAATATTAATTTCAGCAATTAATTTTTCCTAATTTACCTCCTTCCATTTGGTCGGAGCCCCGGTTAGGGCCTTCATCACATTCAGACCGTCGGAAAATTTTTGACAATGCTCCAGCAGTATTACCGGGTTTTTTGGCGTATATGAGTCATGGCCAATAACTCCGACTGCTGTCGGCAAAATCCGACATAAAATGTCAGTTTCTCCTTAGTGGAGCGCTTGGATTTTGCATTCCTGAAACATATATATGCAAAATACATAACTTGTATTTACATACTTGTACTTATATTTGCAAAATACATAACATAAAAAATTGTGTACAAAAACTGCTACATAACGAATTGGAATGCGTAGGAGTAAGGTCAATAACAGCGGGACGAATATAAAACTTTTTTAAGTTTTCCTCCTCTTGTGTAATTAAGGACTCTCACCCGTTCTTCACCTCTATAATTTTGGTACTTAACGACCGAATATTTTTTTAAAATCATCCATTGTATTCCCGATTCTATAATAAAAAAATTGATAAATGATAAGAATTAGATAAAAAATTTAAGTTATTTGGTTTTATTCGTCTTTATTGACTTACAAATCCAAACCAGACTATTAATGTATATAAAAGTGTAATTCGTTTATCATTTGCATATTGTCCGGGTTTAAAAATAAAAATAAGCACGTTAAAAAGTGTTAGGATATTTAATGTTAAAGCTAAGCTAACTTTTGTTTGTTAATATGCTTAAAAATATAAAATGTTAAAATATATAGTTACAACCAAACTCGTAAAACGAAGGGTGGATCACATAGGAAATTTTTCTGACTTTATTGCGGGAAAAACTCGACATAACCAACCCCATTCGAATATCAACTTCGCACTGCCGAGCAGGCACTGAGCATCATTTGTTTGTGGCCTTACTTGAATTTTGCAGAAATTTTCAAGTGTATAGATTTATAATATGTGGTACAAAATTTAATTTGAAAAAAGTTTTGTCCTTTAATATTGCATGATTTTTATTAAATCCTAATAAAGACCCTTTTTATATTCATTATTCATGGTCCGCCTACCAAACCCACAGTTACAAGGAAGACGTCATTACAGTAGAACAAGCGGAGGCATTGTAATGGAATTTGGCACGAATATTTTCTATTATAACAAACTTATTGGATTTGAAAATTGGCAAAATCGGATGAGAACTACGCCTTCTTTTGATAAATGATATAAATATAAGCACATACGAAGCCCAGTTTCAATGCTTGTAGAACGTATTTGAAGAGATTTTATCCTGTAACTGAACCACGAATACTAAATTGTTTTCCAAAAAGTGGGCGTGATCTGCAATACAGATATATCTTATGGCTGTAGGGTATTTAAGGTTCTGCCATGCCGATGCACCCTTACATGTTTTTTTTTGCTTTAGCCCTGCTTCCCATCTTTCTACTTATTCAATTCATGTCAGGTGCGTTTTTTCACAATTTCCCCCAAAATATAATTAAACTTGAACATCGTATCGGTGCGATGTATTAAACAAAATGAGAAGCCACACTAGTAACAATAGAAAATAATTACCAATCAGAGCGAAAATTTGCGACATAGAAATTGTTTATTTTTGAATTTTTGAAATTTTCCTTCGTCAATTATTGTAATTTCTCGCCCAGGGAAAAAAGAAGAAAACCAATCGGAAGAAAAAGCGTATTCTTCTTCCTTGTTGAGGTACTGCTTATATAGAAACATATATAAAAACCTGATGAAAAAATTAACAAACAAGGAAAATAACAATTTTTTTATTTTGGTCAATATTTAGACTAATGCTGATGAATATCAGCATTGTATTTTGTATGTAAATTTTACTTCTAATTTTAGCAAACCCCTTCTTTTACCCCCACCCACCCCTTCTCCATCCTTTCTCTTGCCCTTACTCCCTTTGTAACCACCAACGAGAACTAATTTGGCAATTAATTAAATTTGATATAAAATAAAATGAAATGTTTATAAAATTGATTCGGATTGAGTCCTGATTCCTTCCCTGTATGCGATGAATATATCTCTCACCTATTCAACACCACTAACCAACAAAAACAGCACAGAGTAAATGCCCACCCTATTTCATCGCAGTAAAGTTTTCATTGAAATTCTGCCAGTGTATTGATGCCAAAGCATCATTGCATGAACGTGCGGCGCGAGAATATGCCAAAAAAAAGCTCGGCAACTATTCCATTTTTTTCGCAATTTTTTTATTTTTTTAAGGATTTTCATGAACCAAATAAAATTTCATTGAAATTCAATGCACAATTGGCAAAGTTAGCAAAATTTCAAAAGAAAACTGAAGTAAAGCTGATTAAAGCCGACCGACCGTACCCAAAGAATCTACGAAGAAGGGTTTCTGACAGGGGGTTACGGAAGGAAGGAGAACAGACCGTGATGATAAGCTCGATACTCGTTGGGCCCATTGCTCAAATGGAAGAACATACCGTTGGCTGTAGCTTGTCGTGCAAAGGTTACTGCTAACGTTAACGATATCGTTGTCGTTAGGCTTAAATGTTTGGTATGAGTTTATGTGTGTATACATATGTATGTGCGCGCGTGCCTGTGTTTGACTTATTTTACACGTTGCATTGGGTATTACGATTTCGTTTACTATTACTGCTCAGGCTGTTGTTGTTGTAGTTAATGTTATCTCGGTGATAGCGAATGTCGTCAGCATTTAACGCTGATTTAAACATCGCTGATTTGCGACAAAAGACGTTGAAATTGTCGAAAAATTGTTTGCAGTGTCATTTTGTAATGTTTGAAGTTATTTTTTTATGGAATTTTTGGTTATGTCAGTATGGGCGTCTGAAACTTTCTGTTGAATAGCATCACCAAACCCCTTTTTGTAGTCGTAATCGTGTTACGTATTAAAATTTCATGAGGAGTCTTTAAAAGTATATTAGGCCATCAAGAAATCATCATCCATCCGACCTTACAAAGGCCATAAAATCACAAAAAAACGTCTACATAAATACCTTAAAATATTAAGAAGAAACGTAATTATGTGTTTTTAGGCGTTTAACACTGTTGGTTCAAAAGGGGGTCAGAAAACTAAATAAATAAGAAAATGGTACAGGTTCTAAAACGTCGAGTCAAGATCCATTTATTTCGTTCCCTTACTTTCATAAAAGTGTTAAAAGCCTTAAATGTAGAATAAGAGAGAATATCTGTTCTACTTAGAGAAAAGCATAACAATTTTAAAAGTATGATGCGGGCAATCTTTTGAATGACTACAACAAATACATATAAAGTACGTTATAATGTAAAATTATAACATTCTCATTAATAAAATTTGAATATAACGGCAATAATGGCTCTCGTTACAACAATTCTAGAAATTTTATTTGTGTTACTTTTTTCGATTCAGTCTTTATAAAGTTTCACAAGAACGTGATGGAACCACAAACCACAGAATAAAAACTAAAAAAGGGAAAATAGAGTAAACGCGAACTCGTGCGTTCTCTATCGAAAAAGAAAGCGAGGAAGAAGAGAGACATAGAAAAGTCCAAAGCCCTAAAATTCAAATCAGGAGACAGCATAGCATTTTGTTAAAATCACGGGTATCCAAACAT
The DNA here is from genome assembly GCA_963966595.1 of Physocephala rufipes. Classification (NCBI taxonomy): domain Eukaryota; kingdom Metazoa; phylum Arthropoda; class Insecta; order Diptera; family Conopidae; genus Physocephala; species Physocephala rufipes. Next base: position 24,587,793 of record OZ016502.1, read on the forward strand.
TCCAACCTTGGGGTCATACTGGTTACTTCAGTAAGTTCTAAGGTTCTAAGTGGGTGTAAGGGTGGAAATAGGTGGGTAATATCTTGCATCGCTAACAGATGGCGCTGGTAGTAGTTTCGTAAGCTCAGTTAGTAAGTAATAATTAAATAGTAAGTAAGTAGTTATTGTAATTAAGTAGGTAGGTATGTAGGAATCAGTTACCAGCCACTTCGAGATTGCAGTATTTGGATTATAAAAAGTTTGCGGTGCGACCGCGACTCAGGGTACATTTACAAGGCGAAATAAGGCGAACTGCGTCCATTTTGAAGTAAATTAATGCGTAATCCCGTTTAAGAAACGGATTCGATCAACAAAAAATATGTAGCTGTATTTTAATTTAACTTGCAATTTCATGACTGAGTCCAGTAATAAGATACTATGTTTGATTTATAATGAAACCATACTTCTTCTCTAAGAATATAAGATCAAACATTATTATGAAGCAAAATATTTGAAAATTATTGAAAACACAGGAAATTCGCGGATATAGAAATTTTAAACTTTGAAGCGCGGATTAAAATTACGGCAATCTTAGTTTACCAAAATCAATACCGAACAAGGGGCTGCCACTCCTTGCGGATTTTGTATGGCTCTTGAAATCACAAAATATGGAAAACCATTCCCACCTATGGAGAAATAATCGAAGACTGTATTAGTAGGAGCCGAAAAATTGTGTCCAAAAAGGGAAATTTATTTAAAATAGTCAGTTCTTCAACACCTTGGCTCGGAGGGTGCAAGATATCGCAGAAGATATATCATCTCAACTGTCTGGCAAAACCGAACATCTTGGGCGGTTTACTCTTGTGTGGAAAATGTTTGGATATGTCTTAAGTTATATAACCAATAATATCAGTTGCTAATGTCACCCGACCATATGGACTGAATCACCAACAATTCCTCGAGTTTACTAAAGACTTGGGGGAAAATTATTCACCATATCATCCTGCCTTACGTTGGTTTAATTGCGGTAATGCCTTACCAAACGTTTTTAAACCTCGAGTACTGACGGGGATTTTTTTAAATGAAAAGCATCGCCCCTTATTGAATTACAAGATCGGGAATGGTTGTGGGAGATAACATTCTAAGTAGATTTGACAAAACTTACATCCAACATACCATACCATACATCAATTTCATGTCGTTCCGGCAGTAAATAATATTGTTTCAATTACAATTATAATTTAATCAATTATATAATAATTTGATACTAATTTTGACGTTGAGACCATAGCCCTGTAACTTCAAAGTAAAGTCCTCAAGGAATGTTTACAGGTTTATGTTAAGCGAAGAGCATCTTATATATCCCTTTATAATTGGTACAAACGAAATTAGCTAAAATATATAGATCTTATCAATGTTGTTTTGCAAGCGAATGGTGTTAATCAAGCTTCTTCTTGCCGCGCCGAGATTTTCGGCATAAATCCACAAGATTTAGGATATATATTCCAAACATCGATATACGTATATATGTGGTAATGTTTACTCCAAAATAATTAACGACGGTAACCGCGGAATGTTGACTAGCTTACAATATCAGTGGAATTTGTTTCAATTACTTGTTAGTTGTTTTGCTTCAGTTAAATTTCCTGTGTATTATGCTTGTCATCAAGTAAATAAAACCGAGTTGTTGTCATTTTGCCTTTTGTTATCCAGCGTATTGAAACAACATTTAATACATCGCATTGATATCACTGGGGGCCCAGAGTTGACCCGAGGGCCGTAGTTTAGAGACACTTGCTCGAAATAAAGATGCGCCTCTAACAACAACAACAACATCAAATGTCATAGCAACAATATAAGTCGTTTTTGTAGCAAACGATTGAATAAACCGTAATCGATTTATAAAGATTTCGTATAAGCTGAAATTTAACTGGAAAGTAAACGAAACGACAATACAAGACAAAAGGAAACGACATGAAGGGAGTCTAAACGAAAGGAAGCGAATTGAAATGAATGAAACGGCACTAAAATTGAGTATTATCATCGATATTACTGACATCTCCACCACCATCCACTTCTGCCATTGTCCCTTCCGTTGACTTAATTTCCGGCTCAAGCCGGAACGGGAAATAGAAAAATAAATGCAAAACTAATATCTTACGCAAAATTCATTGGTGCGTCGTATTAGATATATTTGATGCAAACGCTGGCATGCATCAAAAGTATTGACAAAATTGTATTTTTAGTCAATCAATTATCAACTGAAGAAATGATTGAAAGGTGCTAATTCTGCGAAAGTATTTTAATGTTTATTATTTTTTAATTTTTTTCTTTTTTAATTTCACTATAGTTTGAAATGCTTGAACGGTTTGTTGTATGAGGAAGAGAGAGAAAAAGGGATAAAGGGAGATGGAAGGAGTGGGAGGGGGACAGGCAGAGAGCAAGTGAAAAAAAATAAGAGCAAGAAAAAATTAATTGAGGTGGTTGAGATATTTCGGTTGGAATCACGTACTACGGCCGCAATGAAATTGTCGGAAGTGTTTATGCTTGCTGTATGAAATAATTTTATGAATATTTACTTCATTTATGTAAAGAGACAAAGAGAGAGAGAGACGTAATGAGCGAGAAAGCAAGAAAAAGCGAGAGGGATAGGTTGTGACGGAGATGCTGAGGAACTCTCGTAGATAGAGTAAGGTGGCCGTGGGCGTAAGAATCAGCATTATGTTGACAAAAATTGGGACATCCAATAAAGTTAAAGGCCATTAAATTGCCTCAACAACAATAACTTAGATTTGAGCGCAGAACTAACGACAACACAAATTATAAAAGATGGTTGCTAAGAGCAATGATTTAAATTACAATCGTGTGAAAGACACTTTAAGACACTAAATGGTCCTTGTCATTGCCTCATTGGGTGCCATTTGGAAAAACAGAAAAAACACTCACAAACCAGATAGAGATAAATGAACAGCAAAATGAACAAAACAATGTCTTAAACGAGGGGAAAGAGAGGATGGGTCGTGATTGTAGTATAAATACTTTTGAATACTTCTTGCTTTCAGAGTCACCAGAATCGTGTTTGACTGTTCGTCATATGACCCTTGCGGACGTTGCGTGGTCGTGCAAAATGCTTTCAAACTGCTTTAGTGAAGTACCATCAAAGCAATTTCATGGTCTAGAATGCGTGTAAAGAGTGTTGAAAGATAAAGAGTGAGAGGGAGAGAGAGAGCGAGTTATTGTGATAACTCAGTAGTTTATACTCAAAAGCATGACAGTTCGTGACAGCTTGAAAATATGATTTAAGTGGATTTCTTAACGAATGTCTAGGACCGAGTATTTAACGCTTAAACATGCGGTTTAAGAAAAGGGGGAAAGAGAGGGGCGAAGACAGAAATCGAGATGGAGAATTTAAAGAAGATTTAGCAAAGAGCATTTTGTAGCCAAACGGCACCCGCTTTTGACCAAAAGCATCACCATGGCAACTCCTCACAAATAATCACTTGATTATCATTTTAAAGTGACAAACGTTGGTTTCGCAGTCATTTGCGGTTTTGGTATGGCATGGAATCTTGCGACATGACTATATTTACCGAAATAACCGCAATTGCTCCTGTAGCTCGTACTTGTAGTAAATCAACTGACGTAACCAGGTCGAGGACCCCCGTTTCTCTCTTCCCATCTCTTCACCATTGCATCTCGTACATTCCGCGAATACTTCATTCCAAGAGTCACCAAAGCGATTATATATGTCTCTGGATAGAGTGTCCCCAAAGGTTTAAGAGAAGATTGTTTGGAGGGGTTGCTTACAATTATTAAACAATAAATATTGTTGGTTCTGCTTGCTTGAATGCGGATGGAGATACCACTTGGCAGTGGCAGTGTCTCATCGGTTGAATAACCTTTCATAAACATCATTATCTTATTCCTTCCCTCCATATCCGAAACCCTTTGATAGTTCCAACGCAGCCAAGTGTGTGCCCAGAGGTTAAATTATTTTCGAGTGTATTATAAATTTATTATTCCCTGGGGAGTTTCTGCCGGCTGTCATAGTTTGGTCGCACTCCGTTTTCCTTCGCTTACTCTCTTTTATTTGGCACTTCACAAATCTTTGTCCTCTGGGCGATGTGGGTTGAAATCAGTCTTACCCAGAGGAATTTTGCTGTTCCTTTTTGTGTTCTTAGATTTATATTGGCTGTGGTTACGACGCCCCCGTAATTTTAGAAGGGAACTCAGCAGTTCATAATCATTCATATGTTCCCTCTTCTTCATCTGACCTTTTTTCCTCCACGGTAACATTTGCAAGTTTCTTGTGATCATTAATCGGTACATGCTGCAGCCTCTGAAGGCTATAATTGCATTTATGCCACTTTGAAATGAGTCTCGTAATGTTCTTGGATTGGTGCCATGATGACTTGTTCTGATGTCACAATACACACTAAATGATTTCAATCCCTTCGGGGTTGTTTCTTCTCCAGGGCCGCTTCCTTCATTTCTGTACTACTGCATTCCGAGCTTGAATAATTTTGTGGCTGACCGATTAATTTTATTTATTTGTCTTACATGGACGCATTGAAACCTAGACCAATTGAAATGCGTTGAATGGGTTTATGGTTGAGTTGAGTCCAGTTGAATCTAGCTGAGTTGAATTAAGATTTAATTTAAACTTTGAGTGCCATTGTGTATTCTGGTTGAATTGCTTTGAATGATTATTAAAATTAAGTTACACTTGCATTTCTATTGTTTGTATTCATATACGTATTTACTCGACGGATATGTGTGTGCACTCGCATCCATAATTTCTAACATTATATTAAACCGCACACCATCGAAGGCGCATTTCAATGCTTAGAAAAGGATAATGGGCAAAGCTTTTGTCGATCTTTAGATTGAGGATGATAATTTGATTTTAAATGATTATTACTAAGTAGTAATTATACATTCAAACAAGAAAATAATGAGAAGAGAATCAAAGAAGTTATGATTATCTCAAATTTTATTAAATGATTATCCTTTTGTGGACACACGAAGGTCTATTTCCGAAGGCTTTGAAGCGATATTCTCCAACGATAGAAGTATGTAACAAATATTATATGTTCTGCCTAAACAAGTATCCAAAGCCGCCTTTCTTCGTACTAAGAACCTCCGGAGGGATTTTAGGTACTCAAGATGTGCAACTTTTATTGCAGGTTAGTAGAAGCTACAACGAAAGAACGGAATGATACAGTCAGAAAATCGTTTCCTTTGATTCTACATTATTTTAAGGATTGTTCGTCGCTCTTTCTTCTTTCTTTCCGATGACAAACAATATTTTTAAATAAATTTCGAAACAAAATTATTTGATTTTAGAAAATCCACATACATCAAATTATAAATGCTTTGTTAAAATCTATACAATAAAATACATACATTGATGTAGAATAAATTACTTTCAGGATAAATTTGTCGGCCTCCTAACAAAACTTCTGGCAGTGGTTGTTTTATGCGAATATCTTGATAAGCCACTAAGGACACTATAAGCCTCTTATGGAGAGAATGCCATTTTAAAAGAGCCCCTCTCTAAAATGAAGGAGCTTGGTAATGGTGTACCAACAATGTTGTTGTTGTTCTCTAGGGAAATTTATTAGAAATGTAAAAAAGAACTTTCTGAAGTATTCGATTTCTTTAAAAATGAACGTTTGCAATCTTTGAGAAGAATTACTCGAACTTTGGAATGAATGTAATTAAAAACCGCTTGAGAAGAGATACCTCTTCTATAGTAAGATTCAGGATATGTTCCATGTCATCAGAAAATCACGTATCTAAGGGAATATATTTAGCACAAAAAGGCGTGTAAAAAGCGTTGAAAACTATAAAATTTCTGTTATGATATTTCTGATCTCATACAAACGTTTATACAAATTCAATTCAATTGAGCATTAAAATTAAAAATAAATAAAAACAAATTAAAAATACATTTAATTTAATTTAACAATTTTATAATTTAATAATTTTAATTTATTTTAGTTAAAAATACATTTAAAAATTAGAAGTGCAAAAAAAAACACCTAATTTGTTAAATACAAAGTTGAGAATAGAAAAATGAATACTAAACTTAAAGCCTGATAAGACGAATAATTGATTAAATATTGCTTGTTAATAAACGTAAGCAATTGAATGAACAAATGTCGGAAAAGAGTCAGGCGAACGAAATATATAGGTGAGAGTTATAGACCAGAGATTTTCTAACTGTACTAACTGAAGTAACTATTACATTATTTCAATGCTTTCAATGCTGCATTTGTTCGGTGCTTTGTTTGCAAAGGCTTCAACTTCTATTAAAGCGACCTTCCGAAAAATCTGCAAAACAAATCGCGTGCGAGAGAATATCCTTGGACAGATGCCTGCCTGAGAAAGTGTGACCTGTTTTTTAGATTATTTATTAAGAGCGAAAAAGGTTGAAAAAATTTATTTAAGAGCGAAAAAGGTTGAAAAATTCCATCAATCTTTTAATTTCTTATGATAATTACAATTAATGCAACACTCCTACAATTCTCAGACGAACGTCATTTGATTCGGTTCCCACAAATGTTGTTCCTGGAATTATGTTTCGAATGCGTTTTATAAATGCTAGTCGCTCAATTTATTCTATCATAAGTAATGCAATAGCAGGTATTTATTGAATAATGAAGTTATTAAACGTTATTAATGGTGTAAAGTTCGATCGTAGCTTCACGCAAACCTCTGCATGCTAAAAAGGGGAACCAGACCCGAGGGAATTGCAGTAATATCCTAATCTATGAAATAGAAAAAAATATTATACACATATAGTCACACCCTATTTTAGTAGACCGCACGTCATATCGTCCATAAAGAGAACCCTTAATCGTTTTGTAACTCAATTTCTTAAAAGAAAAAGTTAAAAGTGGTGCCATAGTGCAAAAAAAATTGAAATGGATGGAATGCCAAAGCGTTTTCTAAGTTTAAGTGATCCATCAAAATTAATATTTAATTCCGTCCGATAAAAACTGAAACTCATCAGGAACTCGTTTAAAGTGTGTCTAATTGATTGCATGACTGAACTGTATTGCCGGGTTACGAGACTTATAATTTCGAAGGGGCGAGAGGTTTGGGAGTGGGGAGGCAGAACTGCTGATTTTCACAATTTAGCGGGCATTTCCGTTGTAATACAGCGGATCAGTAATGCTTCCATGAAAGTTATAATTGTTTGAGAGAAAGACTGCAAGAATAACGAAGTTATAACCGAGTTGGGTAAATGAAAAAAAGGAGGAAATGTGACGGGTGACGTTTAATTATTGACGTGCAACAACTTATTTATTATTTGCGAACAAAGAAAGTGGGGAAAACGGTCGGGACTACATTTTAGTTGGTCGATTTATATTCTCAGCAGTTTATATAAAACTTCAGTTAATCCAATATTTTAATTACAGTTACGACTTTTATAAATGTTACATTTACACAAACACTACAGTGCAAAGCACGCACACGCCCACACCCACAGACACGCAATAAATCATTGCACATACAAGATTTCTCTACAGTATAGTCCCGAAAAAAACGTATGAAAATAACGATGCTTTAGAAATTTTGAAATATTAAGATTCTGTACGAGTTATAATATTTGAAAAAAAAATTTAAACCGAATTTAGTGTTTCTCCGATAGTGCTAAATTTTGTGTCAGATACTTAAAATATAACAAAAAATATTAAAAAATTAATTAAAAAGGAAAATAAATGTGCGGACCGAATTAAATTCATAAAAAGCGTAGTTTGAATTTGCTCCCCCATTGTTCTCGAAATAATATAAAATAATTACGTGTTGTTAAGATTTTAATTTGTGTTGTCATTTCTTTCAGTGTTGGAAAGCAGTTCGTACTGTTTGAGAAAGCTGTGAGGCAATTGATATATCACTAATATTTAGTTTCATTTCGCGCAGGCCCTAACTATCTTTATAAACTCTAAATTTTATCGAAATCCCAAAATTTTGTAACAATAAAATTCTCCTTAATTTAATTTTCCCAATTGAAAACAATAGCTGCGAGAAATGCGTAGGCAAAAATTTTGTTTTCGTAGGCAAAAGTTTTCAGAAATGTTCTTAAAGAAGAAAATACAAATAAGCGGCACTTATGGAGCCAATGCGTGGAGGCTTTTGGAAATCTAATGCAAAGCTTCAAGCAACGAAAAAGGATTTTGCGAAATTTGAAAACTACCAATTTCTTCTAAAATTTTTCTTCAACTATCCCCTTCAAAGATAATATTTAGAGATTCTACTGTATTTTGAATGTATGGCGTGTTAGCAACAGAATCACAATACACCTGCTCATTTCTCCACAGAAGAATTTAGCATTTAATCCATTTAAGTAATTATATTTATTCTTGAGCAGCTTTAGCGTTGACGTTTAATTTAATGATTTAGAAGATGTTTTTTTATTTATTTTAGTGCTTCACGTCTAGTCTAATGCTCGTATATGGGCTTTCGCGTATACGAAAACGGGTACGGGTGCGTGCGTATATATGGCTGTTTAGGTTCCGAAGAGAATATTTGCACGTTTTTGTAAAGACTTTTACACACGCAATGTTTAACTCTATTCATTTATCCACATTCCACCACGTGTAACGCAAATTCACTGCTTGGAACACATGGCAATCTTACCTTGTGCCGTCTTTTAAAAGTACGTAGTGCGTAGTATTGTTTGCTCATTTTTAATCTTGAAAATTAATTAATTAATTGAACAGTTAAATAAAATTGAAAGTAAAAGAAATTATCTATAGCGGTCTTGATAGATGAATGGATTATGTGATTAGTTACGAATGGAACGATAAAGGATTAAGGATTAAAGGAATAATTTTTTAAATTCTTGAAAGTAGTTGAAACAATTTATATAGTCACGAAACTGAACGATGTTTTGTTTGTTTCTTGGTAAATATATCCAATAATACAATACAGGTTTAGATTACAATATTCATTAATTCAGTTTAGATCAGGTGCTGATTTGGGTGATATCATGGAGTTATTACGGTGTGCCACTAGAACGATAACTTACTTACGATTCTATCTTACATAATTTGGAAACTTAATGGTTTCCCAATAAAGTAGTAAGTACGTCTTCATCATAATTATGATGTGGTTTTATCCCCCACCCTTACTAATATCTAATTAATCCTATATGTCATTACATGAATTTATGAACGTGCTTTCACTAGCTGCCGCTGCCGTTGGATCGGTTCAATGCAGCTGATTGCCTCAATTTGAATATGACAATATTAGCTTGATGAACAGATTGCCATTATATAAGTTTTGCCCGAAAATCAGCTTCAGCTTCTATTAATTATCCAAAGATAACAGTGCCGTCTTACCCAGGTGAGTGATACTGCACTGCCACAGTAAGTGCTGTCATACCATCCTTCAATTAAACCGATTCTAATCATTGTTCTCGTATTCGTGCACATCCAACAGCTATATCTATTTGCAAGCAAAATTCAGGATGCATACAAGAAGGTCTGCAGGACTGAACTACTTAAGAGAAACTTGAACTGTTTAAGAGGAAAGAATTTATTGTATTCGAATGACACTACTAATGTCATACGCAATAACAATAATTTTGCTTTGCCTCCTCGTACCTTCCCGTGTACCGTCTCACATTTCATACTTTATGCGTGCAATGTACGATCCATTCATATTCTTTCGGGCTATTATCGCGCACATGGCTTTTTCGGGTATGCGTCCCTGGTGTCTTCTGCAGCTCAACTACACATTATCATATTATCTTAAAAAATTATACTTAAGCTATGTAAGGACCGTATTATTGTATAGTAAATAAGTTTCATTTATCTTATATTTTATCAATTTAAATTATTATTATCAATTTTACGAAAACAGCAGCGTAATTAATTTGTTGTAATTGAATAATGGAAATCGATTTCTCTAAATAGTTGCAGTAATCGGTTTCAGTGTGACACTCTAAGAAGGCGCAGCTCGCAAATATAATTTAAATAATGAAATGCAAATTTCTTTAATGGGATTCGTGAAAAGAGCGATGAATTAGTCGATTAGCGCAACCGCAGTCAGGATTAGGTATCACCACCACTACTAACACCACCGATACGCTTACTGCTAACAAAGTGCGATCATTTGTGGTAATACAGAAATACTGCTGCAGTTGGTCGTCTCGTGCAATAATCACCAACTGGAGCTGTCTAAATTATTTACTGTACGATGATAATTGAAGTCAAGCGATGGTACTCGAGTAAAAGGTTTAACAGAGACAACTGGACACAAACAGAATCTCTTTCTCGTACACACAAACATACGCGCACACACACATACACATAAGCACACACATACAAACTCCCTACCATAAATAATAAATCCGTGGCAGGTGAAACGACCCACAGAGAATCCAACGATCAAATAAACGACCGACCAGCCTGCCAGCAAATATCCTTTTAACTCCCTTCTCTTTCCGCATTACAGCCCACAACAATGACAACAACAAACAGGTAGAAATGATAGGTTGACAACGGTGGCTGAGAGGGCAGCCGCCCTTTCCATAACAGCGCACATGTGACGATTGACACTGCAGCAAATACCACCGATTAGGCGGTTGTATTTGGTCGGCGGTTGAAAGGGTGGACGGACGGACGATCGATACGCAACCATTAGTAGAACTCTACGAGGAAACACACAAGGATTATAAAACGACGAGGACAAATAAAAGAAGTTAGTTGGAGCAATTCAATAAATTCGAGTAGGCGTAAATTTGATTTATGAAGGATTCTATTAGACTTTAATAACTCCCGCCTCTTGCAATGGAATTGGAAGCGGCTGGCATCCTTTGAGCTCGTTACATAGGATTTATGTGACTGTTCAGTTGAAATGAAGAGAATACTGTCGAGTATATTAAATTTAGACATAATTTCATTAAGAATTAGCTCAATCTATTGTCATTTTTGGTTTGGTTTTTTTGGTGGGGGGTAGGGAAGGACCTCAGGCTGCATCAATTGTTGATGCAGTTTGATGAAATTGAATATCTTCCACATCCATTTCTCGAACTGAGTTGGAGTTTGTCGGCGCTTGTAAAGCCAATTTGAATTTGAACCGTTTATATGGACGTATTATTATCTCGTAAACTTAAAACCATTTCCTTAAAAAAATTGAAAGCATTAATGCTGTCTGCTTAGAAAAACGTTTGTTTGATATTTGGAAAATTGAATCAAAACCAAAGTCGTTCTTAATAATTATAACTTAATTTAACTTAGTTTGATAAATTTTATTTAAACGTTAATCGATTTAATACTGATTGGACTCTGCGAGCTATTCAAAATATCTAGAAATTACGTTTTCACATTTAAGCCGCTTTGTCCGAATAAACGCAGCGGTATTTTTAGTCGGCTACACGAAGGAATACTATATCGATTGGATTCATAGTCTATTGAAACTTAAAGTTATATTCTAATAAATTATTACCACTAGATAAAATTATATAATATTATTTCCAAAATGCGCCAGACTTATCTTCATGAAGAAAAAAAGGAGCTAATAGAAATCTTTATGAAAAAATTAAACCGAGAAGCGGTAGAAGAAGTGATACAGAATTGTACCAGTGGAGGATATTTTGGATGTTCGTGTATGGATTACGAACTCTAAAGCTGAGACGCATGAACAAACGTACAAAGTAGCGATTTTAGGATAACTACGTGAGTTCGAGTCACGTACCTCCACGTGCACGTGACGTTACCTTTGTTTAAGCGAAGGGTTAACGTCATTACAATATCTTAGGGCAGGAGAGTGTTATCATTGCAAAATCTTTAATGTTATCATTGCAAAAACAAAGTTATTCGAATAGTTACGAGCTACGATAACCATAATTACAAAAATAACAATAACAAATAATTAAGAACCACAAGGAATTTCACCAAAAGTAAACCGTTCAAGAAGTTGTTCTCTTAATTAATTAGAGTTCATTGGTATTTACAAATATCTAGATATTATTCTATACTTTTAAAATTTCTAAGAATTTATTAAGTACGAAGGAAAGTCTTTTAATATATTCATAACCTCAATTTAGGTGCCTAGTTACGATTTGGCTCAAAACTGTTTCACTAAACTGCACAAAAGAGAAGGTAAAATTTGATGGGTAAACCTCGGCAAGTGGCTTTCGATTCCATGATTCAAAAGTAAAAATTGGAAGTGCGAGGAAAATCGTGGATATTGATGAAGGTAAATTAGGTCGATGGAAGTGATACCGCAGGTATCCCACTGAACAAATGGTTTCTTGTCCCAATAGTCTTCGATATTTGGAAAGCCTTAAGCTCCTGAAAGTTTACCGAAAAATCAGTCAGTTGCAGATATCTAACTGTTTAATTAGTTGCATTTAGCAAACATTTAACTTTTTCTAAAACTAAGATACTTGTACCCCTAGTGGCAAACTATACGGGTAAGAAAATGTAACAAATTTGAGGTAGGCAACTATTCATAACTTGTTTAAGCCCCCCACATTTGCTATGAATTTGTAGAATTTGTAGAATGAAATTGCAGAATGTCATGTATTTGTAGAACGGATTTGTAGAATTTGACGTAAAATTCAGTTATGGTATAGGGACGTCTCGTTTGTATGCATAAAGTCTTCTAGAAATGTAGAACAAATGTTCAAATCTTTTCACCACTACGATGTTTATTAATTCCTAAACACCGAAATTCAGTCTCCCAAGGTTTGACGCTATCTAATACATGTTCAATATATTTCAAATTCTCTGACTATATATAGGCGATCCATATCCGAGTGCGAGGCATCGCACTTTGCATTTAGGTGCGGTTGTTTTTTCTATAAAAATATTTCCAAAATGCGAAAACTAATTAAAAGTGGTTTGCATAAGAACTAATTTTTAAAATAGCCTATTTAGAACCACCTTCTTTTTCAAATTATCGTTCATATCTTAAACTATAGAGTTAGTAACAAAACAATTCTTGAATGGAGTCATAGAAAACAAAAATTACTTTGAGATAAAAAGCCAGAATTTTGACATTCTGCTATTATTGGTATCAGAGTCATTGGTGAGGTAATACAATATGCCAGGCACTACCCCAGAATACATTAACGATTTTCCTACATCTTTCTTCTCTTATTTCTTTTCATTTCTTGTGCTTTTTAACGCTTTGTAACGTTAATAAATTCAGTTTAAGAAGCAATAATTTTCCTCTCATTTTTTGTTATCGGTCAAAGAGAAATTTTTCAGATTTTAACGCAATGAGGAAATCATAAAATTTTCTTTACGTGAACAACGTTCATCACATCCGCGGTAGCAGTGGCAGTGGTGGTAGCATTAGTAAAAAAAGAGGTAGCAAAATGAAAGTCAACAACAACAACAACCACCAACAGGAATTGCTTAACCATTTTGCATTTGAATATCCTGGGAGAAGTCGCTTCAGTTTGATTTTATGACGATAATTCATGGCAATGCCTGTGAGTCATCGCCCTCCACTAGATGATATACTTGCTGTTACTTGCCACCGGATACAAACTCTGTCACCACATTAAAAGCTTCTGTGTTTGTTCTTGTTTTGTTTTCTTCATTTTACATTCTTGTTTATTTTTCTCTAAAGCCATCATAAAATTTATAAACTTTTAAAAAATCATAAATAAATCATGGCTAATAATTGTTGATGTTTCTACTCTTTTGGTTATTGGTGTTGTTGTTATTTTTATTATAATTTTTGGTATTATTTTTTTATTATTATTTTTATCAGCAGCCTATAATAGTGTATATTTACTAACCTTAACGTCATGGTTTTGCCTTACTTTTAAATACATTAAGTGTGACGAAGAGGAAGTTGAAGGGGAGAGAGGGAGAGAAAAAGAGGGATTGTATTGTTATTTCTGGCCCTTATATAAGTTGTTTATTTCCATTTTACTTTATTACATTTTTACATTTTTGCTGGGGTTATTTTTTCACTCGCGTAACTGATGGTTTTTCAGTTGATTCCGAGTCGTTTTGATGCGATGTAATCCATATTTAAAGTACTTCAATCCACTTCAAAGTACCTCAATTATGTTAAAGCTGCATGGGTGAGACGACCGTTATCGGATTGTATTTTCAGGTAATTTTTTGTTGGTGTATTAAATATTGAAGCTGTTCGTATGCTCTGGAACTTTATGCCCTATTAAGTCACATCAAGTATATAAATTCCGATTATTTTTATTTACAAACTAAGAAAATAAGAAAATGCGCGACAAAAAAGCTCCAGACGCTTCTTTTTATTTGGAAGATTCATGAAAATCTGCTCAAAGAGAGAGAAATAGAAGAAAATAGTTTTTTTTCGTAAAGTTAATTCGGTGAAATTATTGTGCCAAAGAAATTAATAAAACTGTTAAAGTTTATTATCACGTATTTATTATTCATTTCAAAATAAAGAAGGCCAAGTATAATTTTTTAAGAAACAAGTTGAAAAAAACACTTCGAATACAAAATTATAATTTAAATATCCAATTATTTAGCCTCCTCACTACCGATAAAAAAGGCCACGAAACCTACATGGATCTACATGGATCGTTTTTATGTGTTAAATGTTTTCGTATAATTTACTTAAAAAATCTACAAAATCATTTTAAAGAGTTTGGTTTGAAATTTTGAAAAATATGTATAAAAAGCTTGTTCTAGAAACCTTAAATAATATATTAAAAAACCTATATAAAAAAGTGTTGGGCAATTTTACTTTCAAGAGTTCGGAAAATATTTTTGACTACGTTTAAAAAACCCAGTTTGGGCTTAAAAAGTTCTGGGTTTAAAAACCAGAAAACAAGTTCTAAAAGTTTTTCTCAAAAATACGAAAATTGTGCCTTTAATTTATGAAAACCTAATTTCGGTTTATTTCAAAAAGCCCAAATGTAAAAAAATATTTCCTCAAAAAATTAAAAAAATGCTTTACAAAAGTGAAGAGTTCACAAAATGCGAACAAAAAATTTGTTTAGAAACCTTCAGAAGATGTGAAAAGTGAGATGGGGTTATTTTTAATCGATAGGTCTGGAAGTTTTTAATTCAAAGATATTATATTGGTGATATGTTCGTAAAAATTGTCTTCACCTTGTTTTTATATTTAATAACTTTCCTTATTTAGTAAATTATGAGAAAAATAATTGCAAATGTTTTAAATATTTTATTTTATTTTTCAATTTTAATCAATTTATTATAAATCTAAAAATCTGAAATTTATCTATCTGGAAGTCATATATAGTAACTACCCTTCTAGTCTTCTATTGCACAAAATGCGAATTTATATAAACGCCATAGAAAAAGAGAATATTTATATAATTAGAAATTCTAATTATTCTACAAAATTTTCATGAACCTAGTGGAAACATTGCACTAAACTGCTACTGGAAATCATAGTAGATGGATGACCATCACGGTATTGAGAAGTGGTAAACGTGTTAATTCCCCAAATGAATTTATTTCGAGCTACCAACTGAATTCACGTTAAGAATTTAGAATACTCCCGCAACACCAATCAAACTGAATTTATTTATTTATTTATTTTTAAGATTAAATTCGAGTAAATGGGCTGCAGATTATTTTATGAATGTGAAATCTGTGAATGTGCGGGCGTATATGCAGGCATATAATATTTGTGCTGTTTTTTTTGAAGCACTCCCCGTGCATTAAGCTGAAATGAAAATCTGGTAGCTTCGATGCAGGAGCATAATAATTTGTTGTTATTTAATTGACCTCCACTCCACTAAACCACACCGTCAGCAGCTTATTCACGCTACAACTTCCTCTAAATTTGTTTAAGTCGAAATTGAACGATATTCATTCATTTAAATATTTATTACCGAAAGAGCTAGTAGAGAATGTTTAAAAATTGAAAAAACGTCCGTCTGAGGCTTTCGTAGAGCAATAATTTAAATTTGTTTTGCCCTTTTAATATTAGTAATGATTTGCACTGCTATTCGTACTTATAATTATAGTTAACTAAGCTCTCTGTAGCACCTTTGTTTTTTTTTAAATTTGGCATTTCGTAAAAGTTTAACTCATTGAACTTTATAATTTAATCATCAGACTTATTTCTAGGTTTATTGCCGTTTGTTTTTCGAAAGTAGTTCGAAAATTTTGCATCTAAAAATTTGTTATAAAATTAATTTAATATGGCTTGGTAGACGAGGGTAAAAAAAGCATCTCTGAAGAATGCAGGAGCCAATTTAAAACGATGTGTTCATACTGAGAAATCATAGACCCCGTATCTTCGATTTTATTGCTTTTGTATTTGTTGGGTATTGATCATGATTTGAAAGTAACCTTTTAAATGTATTTCAATTTTAATTAATAATTCCGTCAAATTCATCGGTTATATAGAGTACGAGATACTTTTCGTTTTGAAACTTATTCTAGTTGTCAGAGTTCAATAAAGTAGTTTCTTATTTTCCTACTGGGAGATGAAATGCAAAATAAATCAATGTGATTGTGTGTACGTGTTTGTTTTTTCTTGTTTGTGAAAAAACCTTACAATTGTTATTTAATTTGTCTGAAATTAAATTATTTCTGGAATCTGTGATTAAATGGCTCACCCACATTGGTTGCCTCTTTATTGCTTTTGATTTTTTCTATTTCGTATTAGCCACAGCTTGCGGTTATCTCGTGTGCGATATTGATCTGCTGACTTCTGTACCGCAGTCGTGGTTGTTTGTTTTCGTATTGGCAAACCCCAATCCGTAAGCTCAAATAACGGCAAACCATCACCACGAGTTAGTTGCTGCTCAGTGTTTTCCAACGAGCATTAAATTATTTATTACAGGATTTCAACGTTTTATTTTCTCCAAAAATATTCAGTGCATTCAGAGCATTATATCACGTTTCATTATAAAAAGAAAACTCATTGTCATTAAAATCCGACGAAAAGAGTACGATTGAGTAGAACATTT
Source organism: Physocephala rufipes (assembly GCA_963966595.1). Lineage (NCBI taxonomy): Eukaryota > Metazoa > Arthropoda > Insecta > Diptera > Conopidae > Physocephala > Physocephala rufipes. The sequence goes on from OZ016502.1 coordinate 24,604,684, forward strand.
TCCACCTAAGGTTGAATTTGATGATTTTGATGAAGGAATTTACGAGTCGTTAAAATATTATTGAAAAAATTTTTCGGTACTAAATACAATTGATTTACGATGTATGATACCATCACGTAGGAAGAACACGAAGAAGAAGATAAGGAAAAATTTTGTTTAATGCGTCTAACTGGAGCATTATTATCGCTGATATCATCACTCCGTCGGGTGAATTTATCTGTTTCTTGTACGCATAATTGCTAATATTTTGCACCGAAATAAAGACAACACCAATAAAACAATAGACGCGTTACTAAGATTATATTATTTTGCGTTTTAAACATAAAACAAAAAAAAATGGTCCATAACTTGAATATTTTGCAATTTATCACGAAAGGCAAAGGACTAACGAAGGTTCTTCGGGTAATGATTATATTAACGAAAGTCATTAACTAGCATCAGTAATACCAAACCATGTGTAGTGCTTTATTATCGAAAAATTCAGCTATCGCTCTTAAATGATTGACAGCGTTTTATTAATACTCATACTATTAGTCATAACCATATCATTATCGACATAGTTATCACAATTATTACGAAGAAGTAATTAGTCAGATAATAATGTAGTTTCTTAGTTTTCTCTATAATTATTGTGCTTACCATTAGCATGTTTCTAATTATTAATAGATTATAGACATCATGATTATTACTTAACCAATTGTTCTTTATAAATTGACGAAATTCTTAAATTTCATTGACGAAAATAACAGTAATTTCACTGATTGCAATGTCGTTTACTTTTATGATGTCACCGTGGCGTTATTCGTAACATGATTATCGTGTTATTATTACCTCTATTATCGTCATTAAAATTCGAAAAAGAAATCCTAAAAATCGTAAACAACTAAGTCATCATTGTCGTAACTTCCACAACCATAATTAACGATAGGTTATTAGTATTAACATTATCATAATCATCACAATCGATGCCACACCCATTCGAATTTTCTTTCATCGCAATAATAATAACGTTACCATCGCAATTATAAGTAGTCCTTTATAATGAGGCGATGACTAATTATGGTGCTTTTACAAAAATGTGTCTATGTGTATAATACCTAAGGTCAGAAGCCAGTTTCGCATTATTGTCCTTATAAACTCGCCAACATTGTTGCAAAGATATCAGTTCGAAAGTGAGCACAAATTGAAATTTTGTTCACTAAACTCGAAATTAGATTGAATCCAAAATTTGCTAAAACAACCGCAGGGAATACGTCAGGATGGATTTTCTTCATAGCACAACATTTTCCATATTATATTTATCATTATCACGGTCATCATCATGAACAATAGCAAAATATATTGAATTGACAGAACAAACGATCGAAAGCTTCACTTAACGAAAAATGCTATTGATGATTTGATGAAGTATGGCGGCTAGTATTGCTTTCGTATAATTGCTTTTGTATTGCAAATGTTTGAATTTATTTTCAACATATCGAAATGAATATCCAGAAAGAGAACAAAATAATGTGAGATTGAAGAGAACATCATAAAAGTTCAAACAAATCGCAGTCAAAATGTAATAGAATAATTATTTCTATTTGTAATATAGTGACTTTTCTAGCTTTCTGCTTTATATACACGAGGTCTGACCGCTCCACCCACCCATCCATTTCTAGGGATATGTTTCAAAAAAAATATGATCGCAGAACACATTTCGATTCATTTCGAGCTCGATAAAGCTCAACCGATTATTTAAAAAATCATTGGAAATTAATTACATGTTGAGAAAAAAAATAATAACAATGACCGTGACAAAAAATTCATTTGTTCATTATTAATAATTATTATTAATATTTGGGAAATCATTTCATTTGAATTTGTTATAAATATTACGAGTATTGCTTTATCCTCTTTGGGGATAGAAGGTTCCTTACTATCCCACCGCTTTTCCACCCATCGCTTTAATGGTGGAAAAGACGAAGCCGAAGGAATTGCGAGCATGTTGGCAACTCATTTTTATTATAGTCATTGCTCATGATACCGTCTGCAGTATTATATTCTTACTAGGTTTGTGTATTCTGTTTTCGCTTTCAGGAAATCTTATTGAGCGATACCATGCAGTAGCTCATTAATGATAATGTTATCCGTAATTAGATCGCTGTTATTATTGAATTATTGAGTTTTTTAATGATTATATTCATTTATTAATGAGTTGCTTCATCGTCTGTGTTCCTTTTGTGTGAACGCTCTTTTAACGAAGTCTCCAATATTTTTTATAAAATCCTGAATTTTTTATAAATATATTTTATAAAAATTTTTTAAAATATCTGGTAGTAATCCGGTAATATCTGGTTGTTAACCCTTCGCGTTTTGGTAAATTCTTTCATGTGTTTATTCAGTTACAGAAAATTGTTTGAAAGATCAGTAAGAACGACATAATCTATTCAAAGCTTTCTCGTTGGATCAGTTCCATTGGATATGCACGAAGCTGCATTACGCATTTGGTATGTCATGCAGTTCAAATTCATTATTTTTTGAGAACCTTAAAAATGGAGCCCACAGTGAGTTAATTGCGGCTTAATTTAATTGTTGCAACATCACAGCCAACAACCTGTAAGTCTGTCGATGTGAGGGAGTGGGCGACAGACTACAAACCTAAGTAAAATGGGTGTGTCTAAGAAGATTAATAATTGGCAAGAAAATATCAAAATTTTCGCTTTTCCTAAAAAGGAAGGTAAAAACAAAAAACTCAGGGATACGATAGACAATAGGTCGTCTGCAAATGCCAGACAAAGAATAATATTTTTTGACAAATTCTAAATGTCCCTAAATATTTAAGTAAAACAAATGCTTCATCGGGGGTACGTATGGTTCACAAATCCCTAAAAATAAAGAAAAAAGAAAGAAAAGAGAAGAAAAACAAAAACCCGCAAACTTTCAGATATCTTTAAATAAAACCGAAATATAACTTCGCAGAAGCATCGGGCGAAGCATAAATTTGGAAGATTATACAAAAACTACCAAGTACCAATACGTCGCGGTGAATGTTTCTGATAGGTGTTGTTTTTGTTGTCGTCGTTTTAGATCTTGTATAATAAGAAACGGTATCCCACTAAAGGTATTTTAATTATCACATTAGAGGATAAGCTGTTTTAAAGGTGAAAATTTACGGCTCACGATATTCTGATTTTGCGCCGGTGATGAAAAACGAATAAAGTGAAACCTTTTGATTTCAAATAAACATAATCAGTGTGAGATTGTCTGAATAAGATGATTTAACCAATTTCTGAAAATAAAAGGATGCTCAAGTGATCGATAGATGGCAATCCCATAGATCCCCCAGGAATAAAAGAGTCTATTTAGGGCCGAAACGAATTTGTTGTGCTGGCAAGTGGGTATCTTCTGTAGTAGTAGTTGGTTATTACTCACATAGGCAGTTAACACTTAAAAGCACAAATATGCGCCAGTTCCAGTCGCTTCGCACATGGCTCCATTATTTCATGAGAAACCAAATGAAAAACAACATAAAAGTGTGAAAAAATGACCGCGAGTGAATCAGGTAATCACCCAGGCATAAACAGTTAAGTGGTGTCAGTCGAAATGTGTGTGTGTGTGTGTGTGTTTGGTTGGGTGTATGTGTGCAGTGTGTGTGAGTCTGCTTTTGTGTGTGAGTGTGTGCGTGCATGTGAGTGTCTGTGTATGTGTATGCGTGTTTGTGGGTCACGATAAGGTCTCTACAAGGATAATAAATCATTAACGGTAGCAATTTTTAAACGGATAACGGACAATGTTTTAATTGTAATTTTATTTTATTTTTATAAATTCTTTTTGTGTGATTCTTTTCATTGCCATACAAATTAAATTTTTTAAATGTGCGTGCAGATGCAAGTCCTGGAATGTCTACTTTTTTGAGTGAGTTGCGATCAAATCGAAAAAAAGTAAAATACATTATTTAATGACAACGAAACAATGGCAGTTAATGAAGATTTCATTCTGCTTATCGAATCTTTCAAAATTATTTTGCAAATATGTGCGGAAAAATTCATATTTGAGAAAAAATAATCGGCAATACAATCGCAATTAATTTATTAAAATGGCTATTTAATTCATAAAATCTGTTAAATAGTGAATCTATCACAATTTCCAAAAATTCAAATTTGAATTTAAAGGGCATTCGATAAAACCGGTCCGTATACTTCTCAGACTTCTCAGGCACAAAACTTATAATCCCTTGGACGAAAATCTCCAAACTAAAGAAGAAACTATAATCACAACATTTTTCCATTAAGAGGAAAGCATTTTTTCTTAAGAGCTCTTAAAGTTAAACAACAAGAAGCAAAAGGAATAGAAAATCGAGCAGTTCTCGAGATATATGAGAAAGAATATATGAAAGGCTACTATTGAGTAGTTGAACCTTTTTTATCAGGCTGTCCATGCGTTATGCGAAACACACCAAGTGCAAGTGAGTGTGAGCGGGATAGATGGGTGAACGGATGGATGCCTAGATGGACAAAATATTCACATATCCTTCGGAAGCTTAAAATGAATTGCTATAAAGAAGAATAAAAGAAATAAAAATTGTTCCAGAAAGGAAAAATATAATCGACAACTTGCCAAAGAGAAAGAGTAGTCCTTAAATCCTTGAGAAGAAAAGGATTAAAAGACAGGAACAGAATAAAAGCACTTGATGCTTCTAAGAATATGATGCAGTTGTCAATGATTAGAGGTAAATATTTCTCTTTTTATTATTATTGTTGACTCTTTTGCTTCTTTTACTTCTTCTTGTTCTTCTTCTTCTACGATATTTACACTCTAACAGAAAGAAGAAGGATTTCAAAGGATAATCCTTAGCTGCTGCAGAATCTGTAGCAAGACTATGAAGGTGTAAAGTGATAATAAAACACTAAAATTCAATCGCATTCACCCATACATGTGAACATGTACATCATATGCATACCAAGTGCATACATCTCTAAGATGTTTTACTTTGTTGATGTATAGAAGAAAGATAAGCCATAGCAACTCGTGTCCGTCTCTAAAGCGAAAAGATAATTTTTAAAAGCTTGTAGAAGACACAAAAAGCGAGAGAGATAGGTAAAGAAATATATGCATGTACGTGTATAGAGAAAGACTTTGAGTTCCTTAGTCGTCTGAGAGGACGGAAAGGTCACAGGAAATTAAGATTCGTTTTTTCTCTCAAATCCTCAATCGCAGATTGTTTGCAACTGGCGAATGTTAATTAAAACCATTTTCACATTCATCATCATCTTCGGGCATCTTCATTGTCGAAGTTATTGTCGTTCTTTGCTTCGGAATGCGCCGCAACTTTAGTCTCTGACTGGTCCTTTATGTCATTGGGTCTGGTTCGGGTTGAGTCTGTTGGTTGGTTGGATCACGTCGTGTGATAAATGGTTTGGAATGGATGCGGATTTTTTTAATAAATTTTGGTTTTTATATTGCCTGCTAACAACGAACAAACCAACGCCGGCTTTCTTAAAAATTCCTCCAAAAGAATTCCACACTTAGCGTTTTTTTCATTCTATTGTTATTGTTGTCGTTTTTACGGTTGGTGTTGGTGTTGTTGTTGCCTCATAGTTTCCTAACTACGTACTTGCTATTGCTTTGCTACATCTGCGTGTTCTTTGTGTGAGGACCTCATTGGCGATTTCCGTTTCCGTGACATTTTGTATACGTAAACACATACACAGGTACACACACGCACTCACCCGCAAACAAACATACACACGTACACGTGATATGCGGCATGTGCGCTTGCCAGCAGCATGGAGTCACTCAAAAAGTTGCTGCAGAATTATCTTTTATTTATCCGTTTTCTTCTTCTTGCCACTAAAAGGATCTGAACCTGTCACGTTTACTCAAGACTTAGCCTTTAATCAATATTTAAGTTTAATAAAATATTAATATTATTGTTGTTTAGGGAAACAACAAGTTGCAAATACTTCTTTATTACATTATGGTTTTGCGAAATTTGTCACAACTTTTTTCTGAATGTTTCTACCACGTATCCCAATTTATCAGTTTAAAAGCTTCAATTTTCGAAAGAAAAAACCCAATTTACAATTGACAATAGAAGAAGTAATGTTTTCTCAGTAAAATGTGATGCATGCTAGGAAATGTTTAATAGTTGCTCTAAAGCTGATTAAGTTTTACGATGTGTCTGCTCGCGATTTCCTTTGATAACATCGCAAGACGTCATTATTGTTGAAGTGACCATAAAATCAATTGAAAATAATTTTATATGACAGCGAGTTTTAGTAGTTTTTTTAATTTTGGACATTTTAAAAGATTTGGAGATGCTGAAATTTTAATAGACCAAGAAGTAACACTAACTAATTGTAAAACAACAACAGCAACAATAATCACAACCACAGGAACGGCAAAAACGATGAGTTACAGCTCAGCTTATAAGCATGTAAAAGAATAAAAACAAACTCTAGTGAACTTTACCGTATTACTTGTGTTTCAACAAACCATTCTTTTTTTTAAAAAAATTCAGAAAGAAGAATTCCTTAAACAATTTTCACATAAAATCTTCAATCTTAATGAAATTTATTGAAGAAGTGATTATTGAAATTATTGAACTTTTTTTATAGGGAAGATAACACGAGCTTTAATAATTTTTAATGTTCGATAATGAAAAATTATATGGAAAGTATTTTATCACAAAATTCCAAAATCACAAGACTAAGTGATCACGGACATAAACGATCAAATATGAATTGGGGGTTTAAGTGGACTGGAGCACATACAAGCGAAAGAAACATTAAATATGTAAGATTTTCTGAAAGCCGATAAGTGGACTGAAAATTATTTTGTACAGGTTTGAATGAAAATTAACCATAATTTTTTAAGAAGTATTATTCTGCTTCAGCTTTTGAAACGAAATTTATATTATAAAAAATTATCTCCATTCTCAAATTTTCTTAGAAAATGTTCGACTTTTACTTCCTGTCAAATTTGTTTTGGGGCTTACATTCCGCTTCGAAGTTGTGACAAATTTATAATTTTTTTTTCACAGGATACAAAAAATCCTGAAAGTTGTTGATTGCAAATTCTAATCAAAAATTGTCAATAATTAGCATTTTAAATTTTTTGAAATTCGAAGGCGCGAAGACAAAAATCGGCTGATGATTACTTGATTTGAAGGACAGTTGAAATATGATGGCCATGAGAACAGACACACAACAACAGACACACAATGATCTTCATTTATGAAATGAAATGCAGATGGATATTTTCTGTTCTAACAAACAAACTAACAAACAAATAAACAAACATACAAACATACACATACACGCATAATCGTATTCACAAATTCGTATTATAATAATCCCATTTAGGACATCGAATAATTAGGATAGTAATTGCAAAACGTAATTTGTGGATTTGGGAGCGGTAGGAGGGAAAGTGAGGAAAAGGATAAAAGCTCGATTGAGGATGTAAACGTATGCAAAATTGATTCGGTGGAGCTGGATAGGCACGTCGAAAACAAACATACACATATCTGCACGTACACATTCTTACACATACTATACATATGCGCATTCACATACACACACATCGACGTCACATTACACACGTGCAAATCGCCTTAAACGCATCGTTCAGTTTGATATCGATTGCAAGCAGACAGGTTTCTCGTAAGGTATTCATGTTGTGTGCGAGCAATCGATTTGATTGAAAATGTTATTGAACCCGACAGGTGAAAGATGATGAAACTTGCCTGAATTTATCATTACTTTCAAGAACACTTTGAAAATTATCCAAGAAGAGGATGAAGAAAAAACGATCAATTGTATGGCATCCGTTCCGAAAATATTGCAATATTTTATGATTTGTAGCATTCATATAATTCTCCTTTTCATAGCGCTGTTTCTCATGCCGAAGAGAATTTTCAATTGGCAGTTGCGATCCTCGTACCGGGGCCCTTTTTCGCCATGATTTTGGTTTCGCATTATACTTAAGCTTATTTTATAATTTAATTAAAGCCGTATAGCGTCGCGCTATGCTTCTTCTTCTCAGATCGATACTGTACCCAACCAAATTGAGAGCTCTTAGCCAACCTATGTTCGCGTTCATTCATTTTTCTCCGCATGTAAGCTTCTCCTTTACCTTCAACTGTTTCGCACCTAACTTCATTTTGTAGCGTAAAATGTGTCAAAATTTGAAAACTGAATAGGTCATACTCATAGGTGCTTATGTAGGTAGTACAGTTGGTTACGTTTACTTTTTTATCAGTGTAGTTGTTATGCCCGATGAACATTTAGGCCCTTATTATCCAAACCGCAAACGTCGTTTCTTCGTTTCGCTTTTGTCTTTTCCGTAATTTTTTCCTGCCTTAACAGCTTGTTGATAAGCAGCAGATAAAAATTCGGTTGTCATGGAATAAGCAAATGCTGTTAGTGATTCTCAGTGCATTCCATCCGATGTATTTTTGAGTACTATACACGAAACAGCGCAAAAAAGAGCGTAACAGGAACCTTTCAATCGGGGAAATTAATCCACGGAGCTGACGAAAGTTTTTCATGCTACAAAAATTTCGAGAGCCTCGTCAAAGCCAGCATCATTGCAATACAACAACATCAACATTGTTTCGTTTTGCGTAATAAGGTCCTTAAACTAACAATAAATTCTAATCTCTCTTTCTTTCTCTTTTAATGTTATTGCTGTTGTATTTATTGGCGATGATGGCAATATTGAAAAATAAAAGTCCTTAAGTATTTAAAGCCGGGCTAGAGCAAACTATTTAAGCAAATCAAAAATTTTATTCTTTAATTAATCTGCCAATTCTTGACAGATGACAGTAAATATTTCTCACCTCTTTAATAATTTCTGATGACAATTACTCTCAGGGAAAACATTTCATCCTATACGAGATGCATACTTTGATTTTTTGTAGAAGCATAAGAAGAAGCATAAGACCAAAGGCTCTAAAATTGATCTTTTGGGTATGACGTACTTAATATTTGATGGGGTGGGATGGGGTGTGGGATATAGTACTCGTACTTAAAATACATTATTAACTGAACCTCATTACTTTAAAAATACGTTTGTTTCCGATTAAACCTTTTAAGTATAATTCACAAAATTTTCAGATTCAGATTCAGTAAATATCTATGAAAATTTTGGGCTACACTTTTGAACCAAAAAAAGCAAAAATATATCTTTCTAATTGCGAATATAAAAAGCTCTGAAATACAAAAAAAGAAAAGAAGTAAATTATAAAGCTTAATTTAAATCGCATTAGATTTAGCTTTGATCAAATGTCAAAGGTTTTTAGATTAACTTTTCTCAATTGCTATCTGTAGTGTGGGATATCCTTAATATGGACAGTGCTATAGCTTAAAATGATTATAAGGACCTTAATTATTTATCTTTGGATCAATGCTTTGGGATGGGGGGGGGAGTTAATGAGGATTTTGATTCATTGTTTGTCGATTGTATTAAATGTTTGTCATGACTGAACTCCTAACCCCCATCATCTTACTTGACGTTTCGTCACTTGTGGCTATTTCTTAACTCTGGCGTATGCTTTCTCGAGTATGCCTTAAATCGTTTAATGCATCCATTTGTTTGCTTTGTTTTCATCTGATCGTCTGTCCATTCGTTCAGATATTTGTCCTTCTGCTGCTTCAATTCGGTTCAGTTTAGTTTCTTCGCAATTCCTTTCTAATGATTGCAGTTGCAATAAGACTATATCTTTGAATCTTTGAAGTGTGTTTTTTTAATTTCTCTTTTTTTTTGTCCGGCTTTACATTTTCCTTTTTTGTTTTCGTCTTCTTTCGTTAGAGCACTTGAAATAGACCGTTTAGTATCGACGAGTATGAGTTAGACTTGATCTCTTCCATGAGATTAATATGTCTCAAGTTTTGTAGCTCCAACAAAAGCAACATTAAGAGAAAACTCTAGAAACAGCAACAAAAACCACAATGCCTGGAATGACAAGAAAAACAGCAAATTTCGTTCAACCCAACATCAATTGTTCTTAATCCTTATCGAATGACTAGGAGGAGAGGAGGGGCGACGGATGATAGTGTGAGGGAGTGTGTGATTCTATCGGTCTCTTTGTTAGGGATTATTTGTATCTCGTATAACCTTATCCGTTTACACCCTTTAGATTCTTGACATTTTGACTTCCTGCAACTTCAACGAACGATGACTTTTCAATGATTGCTACTCATCTTCTTCCTTTTCGTATTCGTATTTGATCTCCTTTATTTATTTTCTGTTTGTCTTCTTCCTCCAATTTTTCATGATCATGGTCGTGTGAGCTGAAATAGAGAGAGTGACATCTAGTATAAGAATCGATTACCGACTCAAGCGACATTCCTCTTTCCCGAATTGTTTCTTTTCTTATTTCTTTCTTCTCTTTCGTCCTACGTTTCGGCCCTCCTTCCCTCCCACCCATCTTCCTTTGTTGCGTATCATTCATGTATGCTTTTTGCTCCTCTACTCTTGCTTCTTTTGCTTTCTCTTTCGTTGATTTGTCCTTTGATTCTTGCTATTGCTTCCGTTTCCGCTTCTATTGCTTCTTTACCTTTTCTTGCTAAATCATTGACGTACGTTTGGCAATATTTTTACACTGGAGTCATTAAGACAGCTTTGAGCAATAAATAATGTATTGGCGCAAATCTTGGGTGAATTGTGTCGGTGAATGGGTGAATTGGGTGAGTCTGTGTCGGGTCGTGTATGCGTCCATAAGTGAATGCGCGTGTTTTTATGTGTTAGTATAATCTGCACTTCACTCTTGAGGTATTTCCTATGTTTGATTTCGTAACTGTCATTGCTTCCATTTGGGACGATTTTTTGGTTGGATTTTATTTATGAAGATCTTTGAATGGTTTTAATACATTTTTCCGTTCTGTTTTCTAATTTTTCTGAATTTACTACTGCAATCAATCATGCTCTGATTGAACAAAAATAAAATTAAGAGAAAATAGAACTAAAAGTAAATCGAAACGTCCAGAATTTATTTCATTTGTTTTACTTACTATTCGATTTTCTTAATATATCAAGCCATTGCTTATACAATTTTTCTCCAAAAATTTTCAATATAATTTCAACATCGTATTTTTGAAAAGTTTCTAATGCAGTGAATTTAATGCAATCTATTAAAAAAATTGCATAAGTTTGACAGAAAATTAGGAAGACTTTGAAGAAGTTTTATCTATTATGAAAAAAAAATCTCAGCAATTCATTTATCACCGCCTGTGAATAATTTGTCACTTTATTGACATTATTTTTTTCATTTAAATTTGTTATATTAATTTTTTTAATTAAATTCTTTAAATGCCTTGAATATTTGCACTATTATAAATAATGTATAAAATGTTTCCCTTTTTTTCAAACATTTACTGGAGTTAATTTGATAGAAAAGCTCTTACTTATGCCCAAATAAAAACACATAAGTGGTTGGTATGTACCCTTCCCTTGTAGGAAATTGAATAATTTTGGTTTTTCTCATAAACATGTCATAAAACAATCATAAATATCATAAACAATCGTCACCGAGGTAATCTCAATTTAGTCAAAGTTTGTAAGGAAGAAAAAGATGAAGCAGTAATTGGAGAGAAACCGCTCATATATATATTCGCATAGGAATCGTGCTAAAATTTTAGCACTGGGTTAGTGGCATCGGTTCAGTCAAAAATGTGTTTGTAGAAAATTAACTTCAGTTTCTGAAAGAACCGACAAAGCGTCGGTGTCAGTGTCGGTGTTCATCCATAGACTTCAGAATTCCGAATTCCGGAATTCATTTGAATACATACATATACACGTAAACTTTAAAGCAGCGCACACACATATATACATGTCGAGCGCAGTGTGAATATACTCACAAAGTGACCAGTAAATCTGCATACATTTGCATTAAATAAATCCATATTTGTACACGAACAAACATATACAAAAGCGCACACAACGGCACACGTATGCGCATTCACTCACCCACACATACACTGTATTCGATTAGATATTTATGTTTCTTTGGAAGGTCGGCAGTAGTCTATGTACATATGTCTCTCTGTCTGTCTCTGTGTATGTGTGTTTCTGTGTGTGTATTGTTTGCGCCTGTTTGCGTGCTTATGTTCCCTTGAATCTCTTTTGAACTTTGCGTTAAGAATGCGTTTATGAATTTGGCCAAAGAATTTCTGTGATGCATTTCTGAATTCATAAAATTAAAGTATATACCTGAAGGTGTTTGAAGATATACTTGAAAATGTGAAGTATTTGTTGTAGATTATGATGTTATTGTTGTTATTGTTGTCATTATTATTACTATTGTTGTTTTCATTCGTAATTTCGTGTCAAAGTGTTTATGCATTCAATTTGACTGATAGATGATGATGGTGACGATCATGATGATCATGTAATACTTTGTATCCCCTGTGAAAAGGAATTTATGTGTGTATATATGTACATATATATCAAAGTTATAAATTATTAATAAAATTGCAAAACATTTTATCTAAAATATTTCATATAAATTGAAATTTATTCCAAAACGTATAGTGACTCCAAAGAGAAATCTGTTGAATGTGATTTGCATGGTTGAATTAATTTTGAGATTTCCATATAATCCAAAAAACCTTTAAATTGGATCGAAAGAATGGGAACGATGGGAATGATTTTTTATTGTTAAAAACTCTGAGAAATAAAAGACGAACAAAACAATTTCTGAAGTATTTAATTAAAAAAATACGTTTAATTCCTGTTTAATTTTGATAAGAGAGCTATTATCCACCAAGTTAAAATCCAGTTGAAAATTAAATTGTTCTAAATTTTGTATTTTTGGTAATGTCTGACCCGGTGTTTTGGCATTCAGCGAATGTCTATGACTTATATTCTTAGCTTTTAAAAGCTTTGCTATGGGCCTTCCTTGTCATTTCCTTAGGTTAAACTTATTCTTTTTTATGAGGCTACCTCTCCCGATTGGCATTTAATTTAGCGATTATAGAAAAACGCATAAATGGAGGGGAACCATTTTGTAATGAAGTCGAATGTATACACACACATATGTGCTTTCTGCTTCTGCATTTTATCCTTACTCTAATCACAACTTGTTTCATAAAACGACTCAACCACTTATGTCAAATAGCAGGAGAAGGAGGAGAAGGGGAGTATAAGCATGCTTCTGCTCTGCGTTAGAAATTTCCCGCCAATTAAGTAATTAAATTTAGATAGAATAAGGATTTGTTTGAAGTCAGAAAATAAAGCGACACTTACATTCATCCAGAGGTGCCATCCATCCATCCATCCATTAATCCTCCTCCCATTCTTTGTGGTTGAGTTTTACGCCCTAAATCACGACCTCTCAGAATAATAACTCATTTAAACTTAATTATGATGCAGTTTAAAACACATGTTGTCGCGGATTTATTAAAACAAAATAACAGAAGAGGATTTCTCAGCAATTTAATTATTACCAAGTTCTTCATTGGGTGCGTTGTGTACACGCCTGTACCTGTTTCCCTTCCTTCTTTTCATCCTTTCAATTCGGCAAACAGTCAGGTCGTCAGTTTTTAGTCATTTACTCATTTACTCATTCGCTCTTACCGCGGCGACATTGTGGTTGTTCATAATTATTTGTCGTTTGTAAAGGGGTTAAGTGAAGTGGACCTCATTATATTACACTGCCATCTAAATCAGTCTAAGTCATAAGTGAGTGTGTGCATATGTTTGAGATAACTGGATAGCGTGAATTTAGGTCTCCTTTAGTCGGTGTCTTCGTCGGTGTTTTAATAAGAAACATTTTTAGTACTTTCGAGAAATACCGAAAACAATCAAAACAAACACACAATGAAACAAACTCAATAGAAGATGAAACAACAATAACATAATAGAATAACAACAGAAAGAACAGCAATGACAACAGCAACAACAACTGCTGGCGGTGGCAGTTGGCAAATCAACAATCGCTTGCATTCCAACCAAATGCTCTTAACGGGTTAATGTACACAATCGCCTATACAGCGCTTGTTTCGACACTGACGCAACGACGCCATATTCATTGTCATAATGAAAATGATGATGATGATGACTATGACGATTGTGGTAATTATGGTAATGATGATTGTGATCATGATGACTTACAACTTGTAACTTCTTTTCGGAGTGCTTGACGATGTGAATTTCGCTTTCCAGGCAGGTAACTTTTGAGTGGCGTCCTTTGACGTCGTTGGTGTTATGCCTAGTCATTATTGTTGTTGTTGTTGTTCCTGTTACGGCACTACCGATACTGCCGTGTTTTCCTTGCACAGCCATTTATGATGCCGCTGTCAATGGTTTGAAATCTTTTTAATGTGTTAATTCACTCTCGTGAATGCCTACTTGCAAGAACTCTTCACCTTTCCCTTTACCACCGCCATACTCACAAACTTTGTGCTAATCCTTTCAAAAATGTTGCAAAATCAGCAAAAAATAATTTTGCTGGCAACAAGCGTTGTTCGCTTTTTCGATGCACAACGAGAACCGCTTTGGATCCGGAGAACTTCATCAAAGCAGGAATAAGAGCAAGAGACGGCAAGAACAACAACAACAGCAACAGTAACGGCAGGGACATCTACTAATTGACAGAAGCGGAAGTTTGTTTGTTGGCTGCTGTTAGATGTTTAATATTTGTTGTTGTTGTTGTTTTTTTGTTGGCGTTGTTGTTTCTGGTTTTGTTATTGTTATTCTTGTTGTTGCTTGCTGAGCGTTGAATGATATTGCTGATGCTGGTATTGATGGTGTTCGTACTGGCAATGATGTCGATACTGCTGTAAATGCGGGTGATACTATTGTCGATCACGCTGTTGTTGCGTTTTCTATTGTTGCCGCTTTATTGTTTATTGGCTTATCCTTTATAATGCCAAGGTTATGCTGCATCGTCTATTTCCTCCTATTTCTTTCTTTAGCTTTCTCGCTTTCAAAACAATGGTTTGTTTTATTTCTGTTTGTTCTTGCAGTTATTTGTCTGTTGTGTAGTTTTGGTGTCTTTTATAGTTTTTGTTTTTTGCCCTTTTGTTAAGAGAGCCATTACCAGACAGCTGCTGCTTAGGCTTTGTCGATGTTGTTGTTGTTAAAGCAAAATTGTGGTGTTGATAAAAAGTCGCCGAACATTTTGCGAAACGTCTGCAAATATTAAAAGTGAGATGGAACATCAAAGCTAGAAAAACTCTTCTTCGTCCATTTCATTTACTTTAAATGTAAATTTTTAAATTTGTTGCAAACAATTTGCAAATATTTAATAAAAAACAATTAAGTTTTTATAAAGTTTTTCATTTATATTACCATTACCATACAATGATTTTTTTAAAAACTTATAATGACCTTACAAACTTATAAGACCGAGAATAAAGAGATACGCGTGGAATATAAAAAAATGTTTTTTGTGTAGACTCGAAACAAAAAACAGGACATTTAAAATTAAATATACATCAAAATATTCGAAAATATATAGCGATTTTTTATCAAAAATCACTTAGATTTCAATTATGTGTGGAAGAAGGATGGTCAGCGGGAACGGGTGGGGAGTGACCCCTGGAAATGAATGAATGAAATGAAATGAAATGAAATGAATAAAATCTGAACTCTCTTTTTTGCTCGTAAAGAGATAACAGCGAAAGAGGAAAAAATCAAGTAACAACGCAAACATCGGCATAGCCGAAGCTCATGTACCCTACACCAATAATATATAGTTATGGCTTAAATCCAATAACCAGTGCAGGAAACGTCTCTTTTCTTATTGCATTTGTCTTTTGTTGGTTAATTTAATCTACTAAATAATCTTCAACACTACCTCTCTCAAAAATGTCCAGGCGTGATGTAGTTAGGTATTATGGGTGTTTGACGACCATGTTTGTGTATTTATTATATGGAAAACTTCCATCTCGGTCATACAATTTCAGCTTCAGACTTTCAGTACAGACCTTAAGGATGCTGTATATTGCACCAAAAAACGCGTTGTAATTTTCACACGTAGGCAGACAGACAGACAAACAGGCCGATGGACAGACTTACAGATAGACAGACTCTGGCGGACGGACATATCTGGCTCGACTCAGGAAATGATTCTGAGCAGGAATAATGATAGTTTTCTATACCTACTACGCCTTTCTTAATGCGTTACAAATGGAAAAAAAACAGGTGAATATACTCTTTGGCTGCATGGTCACGTTACCTCTACCAAACCTACCAAAACCTCTCACTAATGAAATAATTTCTGTTCTTTCTCACCTTCGTCATCCTCCTCTTACTACAGACCAGGATAAAGAGTAAGTAATCGCAATTTCGATACTGATGAAAAGCTTTTATCAAACCAATTCATCACCAAGAACGAACGAACGAACGAGCAAAAAAAAAATCAATGAACGAATGAACAAATGAATGGAATTATATCGGAGGGAATAAATGATTGTATGCCTCAATGAATGATTTAATTATTGAAACGATGGTACTTTATAAAGCTTAACAACAAAGGTAATGAAATCATTCCTAAAGAGAAAAGAAAATGCATTGGAGGGGTGGACCGAAGCTGATGGAGGATGTGTAAATCGAGAACAATTTGGGAACAATTCCAAAGACGAGAAGCAGAGTATTGAATATTTTCGTAAAGTTTCTTTGTTGAATAGCTTCATCAATAAGGCAAAAGGTAGAACAACAAGGAAAATAAAAACAATAACAAACAATAACAACAATAAGAACGACAGCAGTTGTAACAATAATAAGAACAACAGTAATCGAAAGCAGTGCTCGCGAAAGCATAATTTCGTGAGAAAAACTACGGTTCCAATGACATCAATAACAGGATTTCAACAATAATAACTAAAAAAAAAATCGCAACGAAACCCGCACATTTACCAAATACACGAAAAAGTTTATTTAAAATGTGTTTTTGTAAATAAGCATTTCTTCTCGATTAATGAACATTATATCAGCTGCAAATTTACACACAGCGATTACTGCAGCTGCTGTTGTTGTTTTTATTATTGTTGTACATTATGATTGCAGTTGTTGCAAGGGTTGCGCTTTAGTTGTTGCCGGTGGTTTGTTGTTTCTTCTGGCGGTGGTGTTGATGAAGAGTTTTGTTGTCGTTGCAGCTGTTTTAATCTGTGGCGATGATTGCAATCGATAGTGTCGATAATGTTGCCAAACGATGCGTATTGGTTATTAATTACGTGAATGTACGACTGGTTTTATAATGAATGAAAAAGAGATAAAATGTCAATACAATCAAAACAAACACATTAGTTGAGTTCAAGTAGATGTCTGATCTTGGAAGTGTGGGCAATATTATATATCCCATATCCCTAAAGCATGTTTTCACACGAGCCTCTTAAAAGACTCGTATATATTTGCACATTTTTATTTCTCTTTTCCTTTTATTTTTATTAATATCTATTACAGAGCTGCACAGGGCTATACGAAGGCAAGCCAAATCGAGACGATAACATCAAAAATGTCTTCGAAAAACAAAACGTGGTGGCGAGCGACAAGCCAACGAAGCAAATTCTCTGTGTTGTATCGACAGTTATCAAGGCAAACATAGTTGTCAACAACTGTCCTTCTTTGTAAATTCAAAACTTTGGCGGGGCCCAATGGGGGGAGGAGGAAAACGGATGACGTATGCGTCTAATATATGTGTACAATTCGTATGTGTATTCTCTTTTTCATTGAGGATAATAACAACAACTGAAAGTTTAATAGAAAGCAAACTGTCCAACGCTTAGAATTATGGACGCAGGCAAAAAGCATTGAGGATGACCACAACAACTAACACATGGATACCAGTCACAACATTGTCGGTATGGGAACTTTGTTTTCTAAGCAATCGAGGCAGATATTATAGACAGCGCAAGAAAATTTTTTCGTATCAGAAATTGTACTAATTGCCGTCTTGTGCAGCTCTAATTTGTCTATGCGCAAATTTTTTCGAAGCCCTCGGACTTCGAAAAGACTGGGCAATTTCCATTTAATTTAATTAGACTTTATTTCAGTGATAATTTGAGGACCATTTCCAACGGACAAAACCGTCTCAGAACGGTTTCCAGATGTTTTTACTTTAGATGATTTTTCGAGGTCTTGAAGAACTGAGGTCAATATGTTTAATAATAAGGACTTCACGGAGGAACCCTTTTCTTTGTAGCCAGCAAATCTAACAATATTTACAGCAAATCGTACAGAAAAGGTCAAACGATATTGAAGATGCCAGCAATGAGAGGATAAAGGATATTCCACTCGTTACGGCTAGGTGAATCTCTTCAGAATACAGAATTCATGCAGATGCACGAAAAGTCCCAGCATTTTATTGGATAACTTAAATTTTATATCATCACCATCAAGATTATAAATAGAATTAAAAGATGTCTTGCCTAGCCTGCCTGCGTGTTACATCCTATCTTTTATTAGATGACATATGAAGTTGACCACATCGTAAAAGTATGCAACGAAAATGCAACGAAATGTGGGTTTTTGTGTATTTTCGCCCAGCTTAATTATTTAATTAGATACTCCTCTTAGGTTCCTCTCACATCTCTTTTCGCGCCCGTAAAACGTGACAGAATTCTTTTCAATATTATTGAATTTTATGGCGCAGATTGAATAAATCATATCAATCATATCAATTAATAAACTGGCAATACCATTTGTAGAAGGTCTCTCAAAAGCTCATCTATTGTGGGTCCAACTTGCTCAACAACTCGTTCATTTGGTAACAGCAAGTGAGTCTAAATTACGCATGTTTATGACACGTTATTTTTCCGTTTATCTTTGTTAGTACTGGTTACGACGTTCGCTAGTATAACACAAATACTCACTCACTGATTTATTAGCCAATTGTTGAATTGAAAACGTACCCCGATTCTTTGAAAAACTGTTATTGCAACGTTACCGGTTAGTGACGGCACACAATTGTATGTACGCATAGGGTGATAAGCTCAGCTTCGGTTAGAAGCTATGTGACATGATACGGCAATGATCGTAGTCGTCGTTGTCCTTTACTGATATTGTTATTGCTAGCATTATTGTCATTGCCATTGTATGTATTTTAGTAGTCATTGCTTGTTTCAGTAGTTATTGCTATTGCAGTAGTTACTGTTGAGGCAGCTGTTGCTGGTGCTGCTTCTGCTGTTGTTGTAGCTTTCGTCTTTGGTCTTATTTTTGTTTTTATAATTTTACCGTCGTTTTGGGAATGCTGTAAATGTTTTCATTCAAACCTTTGCTTCAAACACTAAAAATGTTTTTATTGTTGTCGAGAATTGTAATAGTTTTATCCAGATATCCAGTATTTTAGTCCTTTAACGTTACAAATTGAAGTATATTAATTGATATCTGTGATTTGAAATTTATCTTTTCTTTTTTTTTATCAAATAACAAAACATTTTTCATGGATTGAATTTTCATTAATTTTTCACACTAGCGTTTCTTTTAAAATAATTTGAATTTTTAAATTTTAAAAATTTTCATTTAATACTAGAAAATTTTGTATATGTATTTAACTTGATACAGTATACTTTTTTTCCTTGACGAAATTTTGCTTGACACTCTCGAGACAGCCATTTGAATTATACTAGGCATTACTTGCAAGCAAGTGCTTTTTAAATAATAATTACTATACCACGAAGCTGAGAAGACTTTAATGACCTTCTTGTCATACCCTACACCGGAAAAGGAATGCAATATTTGCTCACTTCTTCCGTTTGTAGGTATGCCTGTCTGTGGGTATGCCTGCTAAGGGAAATCACTTTAACACATTTTTTACCGATACTTTACTTTTAAAAATATTTTAACAGTATTTTTAAAAATTGATACCGATTTATCCGTGCAAATGGCACAACTCCTCACCTTGAAAAAGATATTTAAAGGTAAGATATTACACTCAAACTCCCCACATAAACTAAAAGTATATTACCAAAGATGGGTATGATACGTCAACTGGTAACTATGGTCACAACGACATAAGAACGGTACACCCAAAATATGTTCTCCATGCACATGTTCTGTATTCTTTTAGGCCCCTTAGTACTAAGAGTGAGCTTAGTCGGCCCAGTGACACGTCCACGTCTTAGGTGCGACGAAAGTTTAGCGGTGCTTGCAGCTCAGTTCCTTAGTTTTTAAAGAAAACTTGAAACTAAAATTGTATTTTAAAATTAACACTCTATGATGTTAGCTCAAGGAACTGGGCGCAACCCGCCCACTGGTTATTAGTTTCATTTATAAATTTATATCTATGGTAAATATCGTATATTGTATGAGCTTTACCCAGGCCGAAATTAACATTATTGCTTCTAATAATCTTTCGTATCCATTCAAAAATTTTAAGTTGCGTTTTATTAGAAATATAACATACTTTACGACATTGACATTTTAATGCCAAGCTTCATTTTCTTGATGTAGTTTTCCTCTGAGTTTTGTAGTTGTATGCATTTGTTTATAGAAAGGAATCTTTAAAATTATTGTATATATTTCCATCCCTTTCGAAATATCCTTTGGATGTTTTGAATGTTTACGATATCAGAAATCATTAAACAAAGAAATTCGATATGCTAGAAAGAGGGGAAGAAAGTGTCACTAGCAGTAACAGAAAGAAAAACAGTAAAAACCAAAACAGTAAAAACAGATATTCTCAGATTTGGTCAATTGAAAAAAACTCAAAAAAAATTGAAATGTAATATTTTTTCTATATAAGAATTAAAAGCAACCCCGAGAAGATCACTACCAGTAATGTCTATGTCTAACTTACACTTTTGCCCCTTTGTTTTTCTACAAGTGAAAAAATTTATTAGAGTTCTATTCAACGCATCTTCGATTCGAAAGAAACTTATTTTATGTATGTTAAAACAAACAAATATAACTTCAATAAATTTGATAAAGCATGAATTCGAATGAGGTATCGTTGGTAAACCTAGACTTCCTATAAAAATATATAATCACGAATCGTGTTGCTAAATGCGTAAGATGCAGATTAGGGGAAGGGTTTGCAAGGGTTGCAAGGGTTGATTGTCATAAAGTAAAGCAATTAGTGATTGTGGTGTAGTGTTTCGTATTTCTAATCCAGTTAATCCAGTTCATATCATATTTCAGCATGTCCTCTGGCAATTTGATATGTGCTTGTGGGTCACATTATAACGATGACAATATTGCACTTGCTGATATGGTTAAAGTTGAGGCTAGATCATTATTTTTATGATAACAACAAAGTCGTCAATGGTAGCTTTCCTGTAGTCTAGGATTATATAAATATTTACTGTAATCTCATACGCAACAGCATCTTCTACACCTTCTGTAAAATCGACATGTTTCAGTTTTATATATTTCTTTTAAAAAAATTTTCATAACGTGCTTACGATCAAAAACCATGCATAATTCTTACCATGGTAACATCTGTTAAATTACAAGCTCTTACTCATGTATTCCCTCGCTCTCCTCTGGCTCTTTGCTTGACATGCTTTTTTACGTTTATAATAAATTTTACACTGAAAGAAATTGTATGATGTTGAATTTTTTACTGTGATTACAATTCCGAAGATTAATTTTTCCAATATTGTAAATATATAAGGGTATAAATTTTAATTATGCGCGTATATAAATGAATAACCAGTGACATAAATTATACATGAACTGTTTATTGAAACTTCAAAGAAAAAGTATATCTAACGGCGTTATTACAGAAACCGAAACTACGCTGCTTTTTCGATTCTCTTTTGTGTTTTTCTCTGCTTTGAGAGCTTTTTGACAAGCAGCAGATAAAATTTCGTTGAGCACGAATAAACAAACATTGTTGGTGCTTATCAGTGTATTCCAGTGGAAAGCAAATTGGCGGGACCGAATATTTTGGAAATATATTAACGAAACAGCTAGTGAATAAAACGCGAGCAAGGAACCTTTCGCTTGGGTGTGAATGAAGCGGCATGGTAAAAATTTATTCAGTATCATTCAGGACGTTGTTTAGGGAGGAGGGTGTTTTTGTTGCGCGCAAGCAAATGGATTCCTAATGGAAAAGAGACTTTATCTAAGGAAACTAACGAAAGTTTTGTATACTAGAATAATTTCCAACGTCTTCTTAAAGCCAGCGTCGCAGTCTTTCCATTAGTTTCGGTTTGTGTAATAACGGCCTAAATTCAATCATACTATTTTTATTATTACTTATTTTATTTTATTGCCTCATCAGAAATAATACTCGTCTATTTAATTTCGCGTTGGTTAGACCTAGTGGAATCACAAAATATACTGCATAAGTGTGCCGTAGTGTGATAGAGTGGACGAGCATTTGTTCACCGATTCAAGACGCAGTTTGAGGGAGAGATGTATGCTTGATAATAAAATCAATTTTTAGAGATTCTTTATAGAGATCGTCCTTATTTGATTGTTTTCTGATATCTTCTAGTCATCTCCCTAGAAAGTGTCACTTCAGTAAATGTAATGCAATACTTTCTTATTAAGTGTTTAGCTTTGTAGCGGTGTAGTTTTTTCGGTGTAAAATATCACATACTTTCAGCAACATTTTTGTTGTTAATTTTAAGAGACCAACCGACCTTACTGTTGTTTTTCTTTCATTAAGGATTTGCTGCTGGGGCAACAGATGTTATTGTGGATAGTTGTTGTTGTTGTTGCTGTTATAACTACGGTTACTGTTATTGCTGATTTTACTTAAATTTAACCCTATTTTTTAAAGAATCTGACGAGCATTATAAAAACATATCATTATTTTTTTCCTTTTGTCTTTTGGTTTATATTCATCATAATGAGGTGATGATGTTAGTGAGGTGCGCGGTTATGACTATGATAATGATGATGGTTTTAAAATTGAATTTTTTGTTTTTGATCTTTGAGAAGATTCACGAACAAAGTTTTCATTAAAAAAGTTGTGAACACTGAAAAAAGTGAAAGGGAAATGAAAAGGAAAGGGAAAAGGAAGAAGAGAAAAAATAATGTGTATATTTTAATTTGCAAGAAATTGAGAAAAAAATGTGTACTGCATAATATAAAATAAAGAAAGAAGAATTCTTCGATTATGTTTTTTAATTAATTTCTTTGTTTATATTTTTATTTAAAATTCGTAATAAACTGAACGCCATATTTTTGAGTTTAATTTATCCTTTTCTGTTTAATTCAATGGTTTTGAGATATAATTTTATTCAAATGGGTCACACGCCTTAATTATCCGCACAGTATGTGATTTTACGAATTCCATTTTGGATTATATTGTCAATGCTTTAGCCTCCTAATTCGACCATTATCGTTAACAGTATTGTATACAAGCGGTATAGTCCGCACTACATCGTTGACTTAATAGTAGTTTGGAAGAGCTTCCTATTAAAAATGGAGGGAGTGGTGGTATAATATTTAATCAAGCGGCTTTTTGAAATCGATCTATCATTTTATTAACAGATTTATTGATAACATTAATCTTGGTCATCTAATTTTAAAATGAAATCATTTGCAGCATTTCCGAAGTCGTCTAATCAATAAACTTGACTTTTGATATAATTATCATTTATTGGATTATATCATTTATCGCACACACTCACGTATACGCGAACTGATGTGGCAATATTTTATTATTGAATTATTTAAAATGTTATTATTAACCTTAAACTGATAGATGAATGAATGATGATTTCATAAATTATCACCGTCCCCTTCTCCTCCTTATCTCATGAAATTGTGTTGAAGCGGCAGACGGACCTTCAGTTCGTTTATGAAATTCTTTTGATTTTCTATGTCTTTGCCATTATGTTACGAAATAGTGAAATAGTACTTTCAGTGCATTTTGAGGGATTCATGAATAGATCGAGCCATTATAACGTGCATTATAAAGTAATGTAATTGAATTATTTTTTGGAATTTCTTTGAATATGCATTTTATGATGAAGTAATTTTAATCTGATTCAAAGATCTTTCCTAAATAATAAAGCTTTCTAAAAACGGACCGAAGGATAAGAGAAAATAAATAGGAAAAGATTCCAAATAATTCATCACCAAATTGAATACGTGAAAGAAATGAATCCATCGCAAGTGATGGGATGAAAAAGACAGGGAAAGGAGAATGTATAGGTCTTTTAGAAAAATAAAAGATCGATATTAAAAAAAATACAAATTTTCAATACCAATTTTTTACTCGTAATGTTTAATGAATTTTTTCTCCCTTCGTCTTCCTTGATATTCATTTTCGTTTGTATCCTTTACTTAAATACATGTTTATACTGTTTCTTGTTGGACTGGTTTCAAGTCCATTAAGGACTTCGTCAGTCCTTCAAGAATTTTCGTCTTTTGCATAACGATATTTTTTGACTGAAATAAATGCTATTCAAAAGATTATTGTATTCAGATATATGTGGGCTTGTATGTAGGAATGCAAGAGGATTTCGTTATAGAATATAGATTTAAAATAGACAAAACTCGAATAAAGATGATGATAATTCTCATAAGAGTCAAATGTAAAGAGCACTTAGTAGTTGTATTAACAAATTGCAAATATGGAAGGTAAAAAATTAGGTCATCTTTTATGATTTTTAATATAAAGGTATAACCAAATTTGCTTTTATGCTCATGATATTCATATGATATTATTCAAATGAAGTCCATAATAATCAATGAAATCACATTATTTATTTTTGGTTCTTTATTACTACAAACGTAATACACTTATTACGACTACTACAATTCTTATAAATGTCTAATAATGCCGATATAATGATGATGATGATAGTAATGATGATGCTATAAATATTATCATTATCCTTAGTAACTACTTTAGCTATTCCTTTCATCTTGGTCTTTTACCATAACCATCATCTCATCCTTACATTGCTTACAATCATCATGGTAACAAGTGTTTTAACGATCTTCAAATAAAAACGTCGGCAGCATCAGCAACATCAACAGCAATAACTTCGCAATAATTTCTTATGTAAATTTTATGATTTCCAAACTTCTCCGTCTCTATTAAATTTTGTATTACGGTGTCGATTATAAATAATTTCATTCATACTTTGAAAGAACATTGCACGCACGTGCCCATCCTGCAAAACATTCACAACTATTAATTCACAAACACTTACCTATTTGAGTTAACAGAAAAATTATTAAGCATTAAATTCTTCGAGCATCTAAAACAATATTAATTTGTAAATTATTTTCCGCTATTCTTATATTCTGAATTGCCAAGATTCAACACAAATTGGTAACACAAAATTTGAATAAAATACGACTCAGAAAAGGGAGCAACATCATCATCATTACAATACCACGGTCTAGAGAGGCAGAGAGACACAAATTCGTTAGCATCAGCAAATATCACTATCTCTGTATTATAAGCCAAACAAAGAGAATCTCATGGCAGTGGGGAAAGATAAAGAAAGAGTTGGCAAAAAAGAAACCGTATGTGTTTCTTCATGGCTCTCCTAATAGATCATAAACAGTAATATTATTTGGGGATAAGTACTATCAAGAACAATGAGAAAGCTCACTAGAACAAACTAAAGATTTAGGATGAAAACTAAGTTTTAAAAAGGAACAATCCATGTATTTCAATCTAGGCCAAGAATTTATAATAAAACAAAACAAAAAAATCAAAATCTAAAAAGGGCGCTTCAAATTATTACTATTGATACTTTTGAATAAATCCGTATTTTTCAATAAAATTCTTTTTGTATGGAAATCGATTGATTTTTCTGAGTAATTAATTACAAAACCGAACGATTTATTGAAATAATACAACAAATTTTGTTTCGTAACTTTAGACATGCAAGTGTAAGAATTTTACAAATATAAAACTCTTTAAAAATTTAGACGTAAATAATCGCAATCGCAATTAAATTAAAATATTTATGCAAATAAATTTCTAAAGTATAAGAAAATTAGTGAATTGATGAACGACATTCTGAGTTGACAGAAACGTCAAGCAATTGAAATCAATTTCAAATTCTATCATGCGACAGCAAAAATACTACCCCCAATTCAAAGAAAAAGTGTACATACTTTGTTGTTGCAGTCGATCTTGTTGTTGCTGTGATATTGCTTTTATTCATTTATTACTGAACAACGTAAAACTGTATAAATGATTAAGCAGAAATGTTTACGAGCTGATTTTGAAGGGGTCCGAAAAATGAAGATCTAAAGAAAGGAAGAAAAAAGAAAGGAGGATTTAAAGGCGATGGTGGTAGTAATGACCAAAAAACCCTGGTGCTCTGTGGGTTGGTGTTTTCATTTTACGAAAATGGTTGAAAGTTGTGATAATGATCGAGATGATGATCATGTATTGTTGCGTAAACGGCACGTGCTACTACTGCTCCTACTCCTGTTACTCTTCTTTGCATAATGGGGTATTGTAGACATATATTTGAAAATATCCTTTTTAACAATGACAGCAACAATATAATCAGTAAATGTCATTCACCTCTATTTTTGTGTACATAAAAATTGTGAGCGTTTTCAATTTTTGAAATCAGTGATTTATAAAACAACAATAGAACTCACTTTAATTCAATATCATTTAAGTATATATCAACAGTAATCAAATAAGTATTAAAGCGGCAAAACGGTAGCTTATTTTCTCCACTTGGTTTCTTTGCAATTTAAAATTCTAATTTAAAATTCTAGTTAAAATTCTAGTTAAAAATTGCACTTCTTGTTGAAATTTCTTTTCATTTGTATAATTTAATCATCCAATGGGCCAAATAAAATATTTCGTATGGCATACATCATTATCATTAGTATTAAATCTTTCTTGCAACGGCCCCGGGAAGACCACTACACTCCTCCGAGCTTATTCACTCATAGTTATCGAGATGAACTGTTTGTTGGTTTATTACTGTCTTTAAACTGAATTTGAATAATTGCGTGAAGGTGAAAACGCTTCAATTACTTTTGGTGCAAAAATGTAGAAACGTTTACAAAGTTCTTCCTAATTTGCCAGGAAGGCGTTTTTTAGGGGTAGGGAACCTTTTTTAAAACACAAAAAATGACGACAGCACAAACGAATACAAAAGTAATTCAGTCGAATGAAATGAAGCAGGACACATTCTTTTGATCTGATCTCATCCAAACGCAATATAGCCTGAAGGAAAAGAAGAAGAAGGATAAAATAACAAAACAAGCCACAACAAAGAACACCTACGATATTTTTGAAAATGAACTTTCATTTCTTTTTATTTCTTATTATACCGTATTATTTCTTATTATACCGTACACTCGAAGGGATGGGGTATATTCACTTTAGGCTTCAGTTTGTAACATATTGAAGGAGGCGTGATAGGTATATTTTTGCTCAGAATCTCCCCGAGTTCTTTTATCCATGTTCGTACCTCCCTCTGATTTATTTTTGTTTTTGATAGTTTTTTTATCGGTCTGTTAGATGCCTGTCTGTATATCTGTGTGCCTGTGTGTGGAAATTAAGATTACAGTCGGATGGGAGGAGGTATCGGCATGAAATCTGGCACGATGATTGGTCGAAGATTATCATAATAGTTTGTGTAGAATTGGCAAAATCTTGCCAGCCCCGCGCCTACTTTTCGTTTTAAATGTGACTTCATAAATATTTAGAGAAGAATTTCTCTAAATATTAAATGTATTTCTCTAAATAATAGAGAAGAATAAAAAATGGGCGGACATCGCCCACTGATTATTAAGATAAAACTATGAATTTAAGATACGAGTGTAGGGTATGCAAACTTCAGCCAGGGTTGAAATTCTTACTTGTTTGTTCTTTCTTATTCTCTATTCTCGTTGCAGATCTCGTTGCTCTTGTTCAGAAGCTTGTTTGATTGTTGTTGATTCTGTTGGAAATTTTTTCCTGGCTGGATTTAAATCACCAATGGTAATGAAATTTGACAAAGCGACAAAGCTTTCAGAGGAAACAAACGGACACACGTAGAGCCGCCTGCATTCTTTCCTGTGATGAATATACACGTGTATTTGTGAATTTGTGTGTGTATATCTTCCGATCTTGAAAGTGACAGTAATGGCTTTATTGTTATTGATTGACAGATACATCGTCTGTGGCCAATTGGCTATGGTACAAGTATTATAAAAGCAGAACATCGTAAAAAAATATGGACACCCCACTCACCCACTTACTAACAATCATTAAACATTACTCTAAATGAGATTGTGAGTCTTGATATTCTTGAACAAAAGGAACAATACGTTTAGGCAGAGTGAGCGACTGGAGTAAAAGCATCAAGGAAGGGACTGCCATTCGGTCATGAATGGATGGGTCCATTTTCACTTCATATGCGTTGCAATTGCGTTGTTGTTTGTTCGTGTTTGTATTTTGTTAAACGAGAGAACGAGAAAAGACAATGGGACAAAATGCAGTAAAACAAAAAGGACCATCAAAACAACAACTGACATCGATCGAATACTACGTCATCAGGATAATGAATTATATGGCAACGAATTGAATGGCAGCCACCGCGTGCCGACGGAACGAATATACGGCACGACCCAAGCTTTGAGACGAGCAGAAGATTTCGATTTGATTTTGATGGATGACCATATCAATGGAATGGATAGGGCTAATGGAAGGAGCTATAATGGTGGTGACGACGATGATGGTGAGGCTGTTTTCCTATATACGATGAAATGTGATGATCTTCTTAAAATGAATGATGCGTGTATTGAATGCCACTGATGTTCACACATTTTTTTGTTGTTTCAAAACCTTTGTACTATTTATGTTTCATTAGCTTTGACCATTCGACCAAATTCTTGGCAAAAGCAAAATGTAGAAACCTTGAACATTGTGATTGTTTGAAATGTTACATTTTTTCTTGTTATTGATTATGCCCTACTATTTCCTCCCCGGGTAACACATTAAAGGAGGCGTGGTAAGTATAGAAATGTGTATATCTTCAGGTTTAGAATTACGTACTGAGTCCTGATTTAGTCATATCCGTCCGTGTTTCTTTCTGACTGTCTGTGTGTCTGTCTGTCTGGCTACCTTTGGATCTGTTTGTGGAAATCACGATTACAAACGAACAGTTTTGGATATAATATACACGCAAAAAATAGGCGTGGGCTTGTGTTGGAGATTCGTAGCTTTAAATTGTGTTGTGTTGGAAATTCGTAGCTTTAGTGTAGCCAAGAAAAAGGAAATGTCAATATTTATTTGATTTAAGAGTTATTTTATTTATGAGGTTTGGTTATTTGATTTAATTTGGGGAATATGAGCATCGGTCACGCCAAAATTTATGTCCTTACGTCCTTTTTTATGCTAAGAGTACAAGAACTTAAGCATAGCCATTTATTCAAGAACAATTGATAGTTGCGAAATATTTTAGAGTACTTTTATTTAAGTTGCAATAACAAATGTGTAATAAAAAATCTCGCTTATTCCGCCGTTTTTGGTTTGGTATTTTGAAAAATGAAAATGAAAGTGAAAGTTAATTCAACTACAAAACTCTTGGGTTTTATAAAATACTCTCAAAACTTCCTGCTGATTCGCGGCAGATATTTTGCATCTGTATTTGCGGTACCGTCCAATAATAGACAATATTCATACAATGTAATCAACATATTTCAGTACAATCGTGTATTGCGCTCTTATAATTGCGAACAAACTATGATGAAATATATCAATGTATTTTAGAACAGGCCGGTGCATTATCAGCAAATCTTATTTCCGAAGGATTGCATACTTTCTGGCGTAAATTTTTATTGAAGGGTTTTCCTCTAGATTACCATTTAATTCGTTTTTCCTAAGGATTCCGAAAATCGACTTCATCCGTAGCAGGTGATGTTTTTTCCGCCTCTTAATTTTATTAAATGTAAAATTTTAATTTTTTGCTAGGGGAAAAACATTTTTATTATTTCCTCTACGGGATTTATGATATAATAATTTCAATTTATTTTATTTTCATACTATAATTGTTGCGAAAGCTAAAAATGGAAACGCCAAACAACCTGGCGTAAAGTATGTTCCTCCTGAGAAGTCTGTTTTGGGCGAGGGTCTCAAATCGGCTGTCTTTAGGCTTAATACATGTCGTGTTGGCTCGAATTGATTATTCTGAAGAATCTATATCAGGAGGAGTTGAGGCTCCTCAAATTAAAAGAGCTAGAAGGTGCTGCAAAAATTAGACCGGGAAAAACTGGGATCCCAAACGACGCAACTTGTGTTTGCAATCTATAAGCCATTCTGGGTGAGATCGGCCTCCAGCTGAAAAATGAATGAAAATTCGATACTAATGTTGGCCCCTCAAATAACCGTAACACAAATTTAATGAGTAGCGTCAATGTATATAAAAGTCTTAATGTAATGTCAAAAATATGAATTCTAATTCGAAAAAAAGTATGGGTTCAATTCTCTTGTATTTCTATTTAATTTATATACAAAGTGTTCAATTGACATGCTGGAGTCAAAAAGTGTTGACATTAAAAATGTTAACAAGAGTCGCCGGAAAAGTAGACGGTACTTAAGGGAAGTTGCGGTACATTCTGAAATGATGGATTTACTATGGCAGAAGGGAGTGGAATCCTGGTTTTTCTCTCCAAAGTAATTAAAAAAGGGGAAATTAGTTTTGAAATGAAATTTGCAACATCGTATCGAATGTGATTTCAAACATTTTTCTGAAAAAAACTAATATAGATACTTGCTTATTTTTAGTTACCTTCCTTCCAGAATAAAGTGCTCCCCACGTAGCCAGTATAAAATATCTCCTAAACTAAGTGGTCATTTGGGAATTTCCGAAATCAAGCTCCAGGGAAATTCAATGTTTGGGCTTTGAAAATTGGGGTCATTTTTCGAAATATTGTAACAGACCTTTTTCCTACGACAAGTGTGATAAAAAACACTAGCCATGATATTGTAAAGTCGTTCCCAATTCGAATACAGTTCTTTTTTGCGTGAACTGTAGTCAAAGAGGTCAAATTGGAAAGGTAGCCCTTTCTACAAAACATTCTTCTTCGTAAATCCGAAGTTAATGTTGTGAATATACGAAATTATTTAGCCTCAAACGACAACTTCTCTAATCGAAGAATTTTCACAGGCCGCTAAAGTTTTATGTGAGGCAGAGACGGTAATACTAGAAGGAAAAATTAAAAAGTTTCTTAATAATTAGGAACATATTTCTATTGCTAAGGCTAAGTCGGAATGTTTGAGCTTATTGAAAGACATTCAAGATGCGCAACTCCCTAAACTTAATTAATTTTAACGTCCGATCTTTGATTAATCAAAGTGAGAAAATCAAGTTAGTTAATCTTATGGAACGCTTCAATATATATAGAGCTTCTATTCATGCGACCCATTTAATAACTCGTAATGTAAGTAGTTTAAATAATTATTATCTACTAAATGACGCATGCTCGATAGGTATTGCTTTGGCTACTAGAAAGTCTTATCGTTATTCTCCATTATTTATAAATTCACTTCCCTTTCCAAATATTTTCGTAAATGATACGTTAATAGAAAGTGTGCATTTATTTTCCCCAATAGTACTTTCCCTTCAATAATTCAAAACGGCCTTACAGCGATTTCAATTTTTTTCAAGCCTTACGATGGAGTTTTTCCAATTATGGATGCTTGGAGTTTTTTTTATTAAATAATTTGTTGGTTCAATTGATTAATTCTTGGAAATGATTAATTCTTCAAAATCTAAAGCAATTTGTATCAAATACTCTTACGGTAAATATCGACAGTTTGTAGTGCCCAAAATTAAAAGCTTGAGGCTACTTCTAAATAAAATTCCATTTGCGGACAATTTCAGGTATCTTAGGATGCGGTTATACAAATTACTGAAGTTCAATTATCACATCAAAATAATGTCAAAAAAAGCCAACATATTTGGGAACTCCTTTGGAAGGTTAGCCAATATTCACAACTTCCCGGTTAAAACCAAGCTTCTGATTTATGGTATGATTTTGATATTTATCCCTCTGTGGCCTGCGTTATTGAATGGTTCTCATGTTTGGTTTTCTATATCTTCAACAATAATGGCTAATGTGAAGGTTTTAGAAAGAAAAGATTTAAGGAATTGTATTGCAAAATACACTGAATTTTCCTGAAAAAAGTCTTCAAATAAAATCAAATATCCAAAATCTAATATGATTCCACTTTCGCTTTGCTGTTTAAATAGTTAAAAAGTTTTCTGGCTAAAGCAGAAGGTTTCTGGCTAATCGCAGGTGTGGCTGCAGACCAAATTGACTTGGGGTAGTCTAATGTTTCTTACCTTTCACCATTCGGAATTCTAAAGGAGGACATATCAACCTTTTTCTTCATTACCGGATTTTTATAGAAAAATTACGCCGTCCACGCATAGGGGCTAATTAACTCCTTGTTTAGCCATTCATATATAGCTTATTTATTTAACTTAACTTAAACTTATTCACTTCAGTTTTTAGGCATATTTTAGCCATAATTTAAGTCCTAGTATATCCATTTATATTAGCTTTAAGTCCGTTGTTTTTAGTGTCATCACTTTGATAATGATAGTGACGAGAGCAAACATGTTTTGACTTTTATTTGATTTTATAGTAAACTCTGAGTAAGAGAATATAATGTTTTCCGTTCAAAATTGTCGTTAAAATAATACATTATAGTTTCACGTTATTCCTAATTATATTGAACGAAATATTTGTAAATAATTTAAGCTCACATTGTTTCAGGAACCAATAAAATTAACTTAACTAATATAATTAACTTAACTTATTTTCCCCAAAGCAAACGTTATCTCCTAATTTGAACATGTACTTTAACAATGATATACACAGTGAGAACAAATGAAATATGAATTTCCAGAAACACTCATAACACGTTCAACTACTAGAGAGGTTTAAATATTTACCATTGTTTTTTGTTGGTTTCTTTGAGATTTGCTATTTCATATAAGTTAATGATGATGTAGGGATGAGGTGGGGTGGTAAATGAGGTGGATTGTGGAAATGATGCGGCAAGCTACAGTTGATTTTGATGTCCGATTCTTCCCTTACACAGCCGTATCTTGTCGCCTGATGTTCGCATCGCTTTTTTGTGTTCCTCTTTATCCATGCCCTTCGTTGAAGCTAATAATATCTGGAATGCTTTCAGTGTCAATTTTCAAATAATATGACTTTTGACTGAGACACTGATTTGAAAAATATTCCTACACAAAGTGAATTCAGATAACCCTGGCAACTCTGATTAATAATGACTGCACTCCGTAATGCCAGCAATGGTCGGCACCAAGTCCTTCGCTTTGAATGATTCCATTGCTTAATTCCTTACTATGGTTACCGTCTGTGGTAACGGCAATGTGAGGCACTTGTTATTACAATTTTGATATTTGGGAACATTTTGCTTCGGTTACGTAGTAGTGATAAGAGTCTGGTAGCGAAGGGCTCTTTAGTGGTTTTGGTTGATGAGATAAAATTAAATGTGAAGCCCCAGGTGGGTCGCAATTCTTAGAAATATCATTCACAAAAGACAGTGCAGGGAAGGATATCATTCCATAATTATAAATGGGAAATATGAGAGAGAAAAAGACAAGGACGACATTGAAAGAAGGAGAAGGAACGATGTTCTATATTTTGTATGGAATGTTTTTGATATTTCGAAATTTTGGCAAAATATGCATGTTTTGTTTTTGCAATTCAGACAATACGGTTAGTAAGAAGGGGGAGGGGGTAGTATGCCGGTATCACAAAACCTAGTTCAATTTTAAAGATGTATAGCTGTCATGTTTCTCTAGCGTACAATAATTACTTAAACAGAATTTTACCGCATAATTTTTTTTAATTTTAAAAAAGAAAAAAGTTGTATTTCCAGAGAAAATATATGGTGCTAGGAGAAAAGTTGTGATACCCGGTAAAACAGAATATATTTCAGCCATAGTGTGCTAAGGCATGATAATTGAAATGATAGTCCATCGTATATAATCTAAGCTGGGAGGACTTAGTCATATTGAAAAGTTTTTGAAAGGAGTTATATTTGGAGCATTGATCCTTAAGCTTCAGTCTCAGCGGTTCAGCTCCGTCTTCTTTAGAATGGCCAGTTCAAAAGTCTAGCTTCGGAGTTTCTCCGTGCGTCTGGTGTCATCATTTCAGACAATATCCTTTTTTTTAATTAAAATAATTTTAGTAAAAATTAGAGTTTTTAATAGTATTTGGTGATCCTAAAATGTATTATCTTTTTTCAGTTTTCAACATCTTAGGGCAAACTAGAAAATGAAAATTTCTATTAAAAGTTACCGATTTATGATTTTAAAATGTGTAATTTCTATTAATATTTGTTTAGTGACATATTGTCATCCCAAGTGAGTATTTATTGCTTTTGTAATCAGTGTTATTGCGGGTTTCATAAGAAATTATTCAATTAGTATTAATACAAACATAATTGCCTTATGCACACAAACACACATACGTATGGACATTTACACATATTGCCATCTACAAATGTACGCACATTTAAGTATCTACGCATACATACGTATAAGTACATATCTAGCACGCTTCGCACTCGCGATATTTATGTGGCAATTATAATTTGCATACAATCAGGCGCCCGTCTCAGGAAATCGGGGTTCAGCTGACGTAATGACTTTCGTTATCTCCGCCATAAAGATCTCTAGTGAGTTATCTAAAACGTGATATTAGTCGCCGTCGACGTTAACTACGCGACTATAATCTGATGCAATTAACTACAACGCGATGTTTCCCACAAGTGACATGATAATTTCTGTTTCTCCCTGAAATTGTGTGGAATGATATCGCTGCTGTTGTTGTTGTTTCGATTGTAGTTACAGCCACTGATAATAACGCAACATTTTATGATGATTAGGGTACACTGACTATTATTGCTGTGAGTTTTTTAATGCTTTAGCTGCTTTTTGTGGTAAAAAATAAAATACGCTTTAGAAAATTTAAAAAAATATAACAATCGTAAATCTGTCGAATGTTTAATGAGCCGACGCACAGTGGCAGATATTTTGAAATAGCGGTCAAAAGTCTATATCTTCTGAACGCGTTAAATTATTTAATTTTTTTCTTTGCTACCCTAATCTTTAGCTTTAATTTCATGCTACAACCATTAAAATTGACATGGGGGAACCAAAGATATGACAGATTTTATCAACCTACCTCGTACTTTTACTACAATCTAAATCTTTCTAAGCATATCCGTCATGAATAAAGAACACTGCAAACATACTGCGTTTTTTTATAAATGTTGTGTTTTTTGAATACTTATATTAATTATTTATTATAATAATAAAGGCAAAATACAAAGATATATAATTTAAGATTATAATTCAATAAATAAAGACAAAATATTTACATGTGTATGCAAACTAAGCAATTTTTACAAAATGTTCAGCGAAATATTTTTGTTGGTCGTCTAATAGTAAATTTTTAGCATCATTATCCAATTCAATTGATGAAGACTTCCATTTTTGACGAATATTCGAAATATATGGATCTGATGTGCAGAGCAAAACTGTAAGAAGATCCTCATTCGTACAATATCTTGACATTTTTCTTGTGTTGTGCTCACGAAAAAATCTATAATCCTTATTTCTTTTCTCTTGTGCTTCTTCGGAAAGATCACCTAGTGGAAGCAGACTATGTTCAATTACTTGTTCTCCATGATACAGAACTTTATGTATTGTTGATGGCATATTCCTCCAAGGGTATTTTTCGTTATATATCTCTGCGGTTTTCTTAGCATATATTCCGAATTTCTTCGCATCAATCATTTTGCTGCATGCTATAACTTCTATAATTACTTTAAACCGCCTTATTATTTCAATATCCACTCCTGTTATGAAAGCTGCAGTCTCAGGATCAGAGAAAAACCTTCGAGCAGTGTTTCCATCATTTGTGTTACCCTCTCCTTGTTTTGGTTGGTCAATTATCAGACCTAGTTGACGATATTGCTCCTGTATTTCTCTTTTCCTTATGTTTCTTTTTTCCAGATTCAATTCGTTTCTTCTAACTGTTCCTGTAGCTCCGAATTCCAAATCATAAGCCAATTTGAGAATATGTTCCATGAAACGAATTCTAGTGTGAAGAGGGGACAATCCAAATTCGTACGCATCTTTACAGTCATTATCACTTGGTGGTACTTGGTTCAATTTACTCGAGGTTTGGTGACATATAATGCAGCTAGATGATGCCTTAGTATCCGTTAAGGCTTGTCCTACTTTTCCATCAATCATAGTGAGAAGAAGTTTGAAATCTATTTGAATACGATGTCCATAAATCTCAAAAAATACTGGCTGCAGTTCCTGAATTTGGCTTTTTATTTTATCAACTTCTTCGACTATGACATCTTTTGTCTCCTTTTTGAATGCAAATTTAATTGGTCTGCAATATTTTGTTGAAGAAGGTGTTTCATTTCTCCATATATCTTTGCTGGTTGACGGCTCAGGTTCTATTTTATTTTTCCTTAATCGCAAAGGAACAAAAGAAATCATAAACAAGTTGCCGTCATTTGAATTCTCTGCGTTAAATTGTTTATATTGCTTCTGACCAGATGATCCGTCACATCCCCACTTAGAAACAAGAGTAAGATTGCAATCGCCAAGACTTTTTAGACAATTTTCATCTAATGAAAGCAATAATCTCTCGGCAGTGTGCTCTAGAAGATCTTGTAATTTAACCTCTGCTGAGCTTGGAGTAATTTCGATCGCACTTTTCGAAGGTAGGCAGTCTTTTTTTATAGCAATTATTTCGTCGTATGATGGAAAGATGTTGCATTTTTTTCCATTGGCTCGCTTGCGTAATTCTATATACTGATTTTTAGTCAATTTTAAATCTAGGAATAATGCAAATGCTTCATCTGGGGTAAACTTTTTTTCTTCAGTTGGAGTTTTAACGTTGGTCAGTAATCTTTTTATGCGTTTAGGGGTAGCTTCCATTACTTTCTCAATTAGTTCTACCTTGTCCTTTTTATTTTTTGATGGACCTAGTTGATGAAGAAATGATTCCTTTATTAT
Source organism: Physocephala rufipes (assembly GCA_963966595.1). Lineage (NCBI taxonomy): Eukaryota > Metazoa > Arthropoda > Insecta > Diptera > Conopidae > Physocephala > Physocephala rufipes. The sequence continues at coordinate 24,641,574 of OZ016502.1, forward strand.
TTCGGTGGATATTTCTTCATTGATGTTGCCAAGTTTGCGCCTTCGAGATCGTTCACTGCACTCATCAATCGATTTCCTTGGTCGACCAGTCTTCTCGCTGCCTTTATCAGTAGTTTCATTTTCAAAGACGAGTTCAGTTTCCATCCAATTTTTATAGCGTTGGTACATCACCTCTTTTTTTCGATGCACATCCTTATATCGCGTTTTCAAATGCGACAAAAAAGTTTTTATTTTATTTGTATATGTTTCAATACGTTCTTCATTACAAGAATCGCAAAAAGTTTTACTGAGAATATACGAAATAACATCTTGGTCCTCTTTTCGTACAAAGTAAATATCGGCCAAAGTCTTATATGTGAACTTCACCATGTTTTTATCAACACTACAGAAATTATATTTTGGCAGCGCTTTAAATACTCTAATCTTCACACATCCTTAACAATATTTGTAGGTAATTATTTGGTCATAAAATTGGTTTTTTTCTTCATAAACACTGCTACCTGATTCATCAAAACGTTTAAACTTTACTTATACCCATACCCTACCATTACCTAATGTTTTAGGTACCTGATAATTAAGTATAGGTACCTAATAACTAAAAATACAACACTTATTTTTCCAACGAAACAATCATTTAAAGAAACAAAATACTCATAATCATTTAACAGCCAAAAAAAAAACATGAAATAAGAATCCTTTAATTTTGCATTAGATGACTTTGTGTCATAAAAAATACTCCAGGTACCACATCCGCAAGCTTCCGCAAATAAAACTATATACAGAATCTAGAGAAAAGACTCAGCTATGCGATCGTGTAAAATTTGTTCTGGACGACGCTGGCCCTTTTGATTCCCGATCCAATTTACATGAAAATTTATTGAAATTTGGTACATTTTTTAAATACCTGTTACATATTATTAGTAACGCTTATTTAACTTAGTTTAATATTATTTAAATATAAAATAGATTAGAAAAATAAATAAAAAAGACCGGAACTTAATATCAGCAAAACTCGCCGAGTTATAATTATTTAAACTATAAAAAAATTACAGAAAATCAAAAATTTTAGGCCAAAACAGAAAAGGACTAGCTTTGATTGTCCTGTTTTTAGTGAAAGGATCAAATTAGAGCTGTTATTTTTTGGCACCCTAGGTTCTGATGTATTATCTTTCATATAAGCATACTAATTGTAAAATTGGCGACTGTGAAAAAAAAAACTTTTGGCCGCTATTTCAAAATATCTGCCACTGTGCGACGTCAGAAAAATAATCAGCGACAGTTAAGAAACTGGTTATAAAATATTAACGAATAATAGAAACGCAAACAATTAATGCGTTACACAAGGGGCACAAAAAGGAGTCTAATTTTAAGTCAGAATTCTTCCTTATCGTTCTGAAAAAGATGAAAAAGATCGGCTTTAGGAACAAAGCATAAGCATGCTTCGAATCACCTAGAAACTCGACTACCATATACTAACGAACGGTACACACTGTTATGCTAAAGAACAGGCAACGGAAACGCATTTATCGTGGCAATAAATCGTATTAATTTATTGTCGCTGGAGACCCACTCATTCATTTCATGAATGAGTACGACAGACTTGTCGCTTCGTTTCGCGGTAAACTAAATACCTTTTCAGCACATTTACCTTGTTCACAAACAACAACAACAACAACAACAACAACGTTGAGAGCAGCAACAAAGTAAAAGTAACTCTTTGCGGTGTACTTTCGCGGGGCATCGCTTTGTGGCTCAGCATATTTCTTTAGCTGACGTTTGGTGAATTACTTAATCCCGCGTGAGCTTTTTAAAAAAGGAGGAGAATAAGTGATATCTCTGGATTCAACATGGCCGAAGTCTATTTACCCTACACCTGTAATATAAATTAACAGTTTGACGTCAATAATCAGTGGGCGGTGCACACCTCTTTTTATTATTACCTTTATATTTTTTGTTTAAATTGATCTTTTCTCAAATTTATAGCTACTAATTCATCTTCTACACAAGTCCACACATCGTGCTGAATTATAGTGGGCGCGCCATGCCCATTCTGTAGTAATATACAGCGTCAAAATTTTCAAAAGAGACTGACTTCACTCTTCAGTCTCACTTACAATACTTTTCATAAAAAGGTAGGCGTGGAGTGCGGCCTTTTTTAAACCAAACAATTTATAATCTCCGAGAATATTCGTGCCACATTTCCTGCCAAGACCTCTCCTCTTTCTCATGCGTTACAAAAAGAGGAACAAACTTAAAATACCTACCACTTGTTGGGTGTAGGGTATAAAAATACGTATGTGAACTATAGTACAAATCATAGAAATAGAAAAAAATATGTAGTCCACACGCTTCCGTTTCCGAATCCACTTCCACTACCTCCCCCACTTCCGTTTCCGGCGACAATTTGGCATGTTACCGGTGCCTGCCCAGCCCTAATCCTCTAGAGGGCAAAAATCGTGAAATTTATTTACGATATTCTTACAGATATTTATCTAGAAAATGAAGGAGCAGGTGAGGCAATTGAGGGAGGAAAAGAAGATTGTGAAATTGTGTAATAAAATGCTGTTTGTTTTATTTTACAAGAAAAAAATCGTCACATATACAAACGCAAAAATGGAATGCACAAATTCAAACACAGACATAGCTAATAATGGTCAGGCTTTTCAAAAGACATATAAAAAGAGATTTCATTATTTTAAGTAGTTGTCGACACCCGAAGTCGATTTTATGTACTATCCGTCGTTATACGTTTAACCGCGAATGGCTTCCCCTTTGTAGAAATATATTTTCAATTATCGGTAATGCCTTGAAAGTGATTTTTTTTTGATAGTTGTGATTGCGAAGATCTCGATAAAGCCTCGAAATCAAGTGTCGCTCGATAAAGAGATCACTTGAAAAAGATAAGGGTGTATGTAAGATACAGTGGTGTAACTGGCGTAGAGAGCGGGTTAATTTACGCCTGGTTCTAGGGCCAGAATAAATTTCAAAGGAGAAATTTCTCTTTCTAAAACCTCAATAATTCCCTCAAAAGGCTTTCTCGCTCCTACAAAAAGAAAAAGGAGAACTGACCACTGTTAGCAACACCTTATCAATGCAGGAGACTATACATAATTCTATGACTTCTTCTATTTCCACTTCCTTACGCCAGGTAACTGCATTTGGTGAAAAACCTTGAATTCCTTTGTTCCTAGCGGGGTTTCTAATATCTGACTATAAGTACATTTTATTTATCTAATGCATTTCGGTCATGTGCGAAATTGTTAAGAAGATCCTTATCATCAACTGCTGCAATTTTGTTCTTTATGTGTTACCATTCTACGAGTTCTATCGCCATTGCCATCGCTGAACGACGCTTGACACTCTGTTTAATATTTATTCCAGGACATTTACAATTTATTATACAGCTCCTTTACATTACTGAGATGACACCTGATTCAGAAAGATTTATGCGATGCTAACAACCATTTATATAAAACGAAGTTGGATATACAGACACACAATCACGGAATTATGCACACGTAGACCTTTAACTGGGCACACATACAGACAGATATTTTCACATCAACATTCTTAAATTTAAATATATCGTTTACGATATTATATTGTATTAACTACGATACAGCATAAAATCGCATGAGAGAGAAAGAGTAATGAAACTTTTTTGCATACTCGTACACCATAATCTAAAGAAATGACAAAAAAGATAAAAAAATTATCAAACTTTAGTTAAAACTATTTTGCATACAAAATAATATATTGAGTGTAGTTTAAAAAAGAATCATTTTTTGGAAATATCAAAAAACGTTTTCATAATTAAAGATACTTAAATTATAGGAGCGTAAATATACCTCACAGTGTCGATGAAAAATTTAACCTTGACTAAAGGAGACTTTGTGAATGCTCTTTTGAATTAACGAACAAAAGTTAAACAAAATTTATTTCACAATGGATCATATATCCTTCTGCCCTTGCGAATTGTCTGATCAAAATGGCCATAATAGTCTATTCTTATTAAAATAAGCTTGAAATTTTTAAACTAAAATCTTTCCTACAAAAACGCTCTAAAAATTTACTTTAATTTGCGTTTTCCTTTGTCTTTCTTTTGAAAGAAAATATTCGTTTTTTATAAGTATCGCATTCTGGCCGTGAGAGCTCGAATATTATTTGACTCCAATGGCCAATTTCTGTGGCTTTACTTAATGACATTTTTGGCTAGACATTTAAGCTTTAAAATAGCGCTGAATATGAAATAACTTTTAAAGAAGAAAATAATTACTGAAAATCGAGAGATATGCTTATGGTCTTTATTACGGCTGAACGATATTTCAGAAGCTTTGGTGGAAAATTAATTTTGTTGAATTTAAAACCGTCTAATATTTTTGAATAAAATTATTCTTCGAGGGAGCGCATTTAAATATTGCATTAAATGTTAGGATTTTTTTAAAATAAGTTTTCTATTGCAGTACAAATCAATTGCATTTGTCTAACTATTTGTAACTTCATTATTATTGTAATAATACTATACTATTGACTATTGTAATTATCTTTCTATAAAATAAAAAAAATTATCTTGCAACAAAATCTCAGAACAAGATCTCACTAATTAATTACCATTAAAAGCAATGAAGTGGCCTAATGAAGACCATTATCCTTAACTGGAAACCATTCTTCGCAAGTATCTTTAAAAAAGAAGGGAACCGAAGAGACGAACCAATGAACAAAAGCGAGAAAGGGAAAATATATAAAGAGATTTTAATTAATTTTAAGGGATTTTAACTGAGGAAGAATTTACAATTGCCACAAAAAATTACTTAATATTAAAAAGAGTTAGAATTCGTTGCAATGAATTTGAAGTGTCCTTTCAATAATAATTGCGCTCTGCGTGCGTTACCATTAAAAGCATTTGGTTAAGACGGAACCTGGAATAAAAGTACTTCCTCTCGAACAAGCGAAAAAGAGAAAGAAGGAGAAATAAAAAACAAATGAAATGAAATCAATTGTTGACTGAGGCTAAAAAGTTTTTAATTAATTTTTACTTAACTACCCTTAATCCCTTTCCTTTTGCCCTCCCCTCTCTCCGTCAGCCACAACCCTTTTCCGTTCTATCAACTTCCTACGATTTACTTAATTCATCAAAAATAACGCGTTCGATCGCAAATTACGACAGAGAAGAGGCAGTTGTGGTCGTGAAATACCCCAGGCATTGCTTTCCATTTGAAAAAATGTACAAAGGATGACGTAATAAAAAGCGACTCTTACTGTCAGACCAATCAATCGTGCGACCGACTAATGGGCCTGTTTGAATTGCTGCGACTCAAATCTCAATTCTACGCCCTTGAATGACGTATTTAAAAATGCTAAAATAGAACAAAAACAACAACAAATACCACCACCAACAACAACAGCAAATCACAACGCAGCGAAGACGGCATCGGTAAAGACAGAGACAAAAATCAAGCGAATCGAAAAAATATTTAAATACCGAAAATTTCCCTTCACAGCAGGAAGCTGCACGCTTCCGCCCCCGCCATGTTATTGCCAGCATTGGCGAAAGTTAAAATTGAGAAATCCAATAAAAAGGAATTAAATGGAATTAAAATTGTGCTGGTTATGCGCGGGGGAAAAATCGCAAGAATAATGATTTAAGAAATATCGAAATTTGCTGAAACTTCAGATTTTTTCTATCCTTTTCAATGGTGTCTCGCCAGTCAGCTAGAGCGCCCGTAACAATGTTAGGATATTATAAACGCTGATGCTACAACAACAACAAACGCAACAACAAACGCAAAGATTACAAGAAAAATGTTAGAATGCAGAAGGTTTTTATTAAAAATAAAAATTAAACCCAGAAACCAGAAACCGGCAGTCGACTTAGACGAAGCGATCCTTTTTCCTGCTTGTTTTCTCTCTGTTATTGCTCTTTTTCCCTCTACTTTATCTTTCACCGACTTTTTTTTGTTATTGTCTAAGTCTACTAAATCACAACGCAAATCCATTTTTGGAATCCAACCGTGTAAGTCAAAAGGGAAAGAAATTGTAATATGGCAAAGGGTGTTACGCTTCGTAGCATTAGGGCACGGCTCTTCGTCCGCAGCGTGCGACAAAACGAATTCGATGATTGCGACACGCATTGCGACACGTGCAAGTTGCTACCACAACCAGCAGCTGCAGCACCGCCATCACTACCACTATCACACACATGGCAATGGCTTGGAACAGGATTCATCTGCGACAGTAGTCTCACGTACGTATGTAAGCTTGCATTTCGAGGATGCCGATGGCTTTACTTACACGTTTAGAGAATTGGTTGGTCGAGGGCGCAAACAAACGTGGAGTGCGAAATACGAAGAGGCAGTCAGTTAGACAAAAGCTTTCGTTAATGCCCGAATAAAGGACTGTGACATTAAATATGCTCATATATCAAGCAATGCAATGGACAAGGATCTGATTATTTACGTTGTCTTTTTTTTTTGTCTACAAGTTTTGTCAGAATTTACTAGTCGGTCATTTGTGATGCTTCAAAACGGTAGTAGAGGGTGAAGCGGAGATCGAAGATAGAGGAAAAGGCAGCAGTTGAAATGGCCGATCATATTGATAATGGCAGTGACGATGAGTCAGTCTTACTTACAAGGATATTCAGATAATCTGAGAATATTGCTTAAACAAAGCATAAAAACAGACGGAGAACACGAGCTCCGTCTGCTAGAAATTTGACTCCATAATTCCTTCTTAAATTCCTTTTATTTTGGTAAGTGCGGGATTATGAGAGGAATTTTATTGGTACTTAAAAGTATTCACCCTAAAGAGGATACAGGCGATTCTTTTTATTCTGGACTTGATTGTGGAAACGTTTACAATAATATATCAAAGAACATAAAAATATGATTTTTTGAGTTATTTTGGAATCCTAATTCAGTGCGTCTCGTACAAGGTTCTGACGTTTTTATTAAAACGGCTTTTATGATTTAATAAAAATGCCTGGATATGAATAATGAATTTAGAACAGACGTAGGAACTAATTCGGCCACCCTGTATTTAATGTGTATTTAAATATTGGAAACTTAAACGATTTTTTCATTTATTCCTTTAAGAGATAAATTATTTATCCATAATTAAATATATCTTTGTAATAGTCATCATTGACCTCTACCAACCCCAGGCAACTTCAAAGGATTCCTTCCTGATAAATATTAAGCAAATTGTATTTAGAATCAAAAAATTCTACTTCGCTTCTATCAGTTTTCTGTAATTGTAATAAATATCAAAGAATCTTTTTATTTACGATTGAAAATTCAAATTCATCCCCATCAGTATCAGAGGGCGGTACGTCATTTATCAGTATTTCTTATATGAAAAATTTTCTATTATTTACACTTTTAACGCTCAAACGATTTAACACACTGAGCCATACTCGTTGCCGGCGACTTCCCAACATATTGTAGGTGTGGCAGTTTTTTTAACCGTTATTTGGTATATTCAGTTTCCAGCAAATTCTGTCTTCTTTTAAAACGAGGAGTAATAGACAACAATTGGTTTGGTACGCTGATTTTACCTCGTCATGGAAAGCACCCCTACAAATGGACGTAAAATGGATTTGTTTGCCATTCATGAATCATTGTGTCAGGATTTAAACTAAAATTAATCTAGGCTTCAAATCTATCTGCAAAAATTCTACCAGATGTTCAGATTTTTTGGGACGATCAATGACGAACGTCATTAAGGCTCTTAATTATCTTCTAATGTCTAAAGTTTAAGTAATTTAAATGAATTCGAATTGCTTGAAATTTTATCCTGAAATGTAAAGGATCATATCACGACTTACACGGAAGAATATACTTCACATTCCTAAAGGAAGGGAAAAAGAATGAGAGACTGAAAAAGAAGATACGAAGAGATGAAGAATCGAGAATAAATTTGATTTTGAAGAGGGAGAATGTGTTTGACAAGTTTGGGCTCGTTACAACCTTTAAATCTTTAAAGTGTTCAGTTAGCTTCAGTTCGTTTGGGTTTTGTTCGATTCTTGTTTTCCCTTCAGTGTCGTTTGTCGCCTGGTAGTAAACCTCGATTTTGTCCTATAGCAATTCAAGCAATCACAGACTACGATGGAAATCAAATAACGTTGATGATGTAATCGATTATGGTGATGTTGTTGGTGTTATTGCTTATTGTACATTTAAATGAAATTCAGTTTTAGTACAAAATGAATAAGATTGAATGAAATAGATTTGATTTAAAGGATTTATAAAGTGAAAGTCACTTGATGCGTGTGTGCGTCGATATATTTATACATTTGTCTCTTTTTACCATACATATTTTGAATACTTAAATATATTCGTACGGAAAGTATGAAAGTATGCCAATGGAATCAACCCCCACAACTGTTCGCCCTTAGTCTATTTCTGACTTTAGGGACGGTTGCTGAAGTAATCCATGAAAGGCCTGAATGAATTGCTATACCATTGGGTTCTCTGTTCAATTTCCTAACCACCCTTCCCCAGACACAAGTCCACACTTTTTAACTTGGTTTCATTCTCATAGAAAAGTCTTCCTTATTTTTTCGTGACTCTACAGAATTCAAGTATCATCTATCTCTACATCATTGAAACTCGGCAACTGCTACAATTTGCAAAACTTTTCCCATTGAAAGAGGTGGATGATTGATATAGAAGGGAGCAGGTATGTGGGTTATAATGGTGTGCAGCCTTCCAGCAACTCAAACGCCTCCTAACAAATAGAAATTGTACACTTACACGTGCCGTTTGGTACACGTGTCCCCCTCCTTTTTATTCCCGCCCCTTTCGACCAGCTCCCGTGACTCCATTTATGCGAATATTGAATGCATCGAGTTATTCGTACTTTTGTAAATTCGAAACTTTGAGACTCTTTCGCCGAGAGCAATTCTTTTATTGCATGGAAGTGAAGTTGAACGGAATGATGAAATGCGAATTGATGCGTTGCGATGCGTCGTAATGCGAAGGGTTGCAATGTTATAACCGCTAGTGGATAGAAGTGATGTTTGCCTTCAACGTATTTCGGACATCGGTGTGTTTCTGTTCTTCCCTGACTTCGGGGTGTTAACAATGATGTTGTGCAGAAGTTTGAGTTTTATTCATTACATTTTTGTAATGCATTGACGGCGTTGTTCTGATGGCATAATTATTGAAAAATTGTTACGGAGATGCATTTTTGAAGTATTAATTTTGATTAACCTCCTTGACATGCAATGACGATATAGGCTACAGATTACATAATTGTTGCATTCATGCGAAATTATTATTGTTTACAATATGGGAGATGACCCCAAGGCATCATTTTTTTCGATTGCGAGAACAAAAGACTCGCAAAGCATGTTAGAAGAGGCACAAAAAAGGTGGTATTTGGTTTAGCAGGATGAACGTTATTCCAGAGAGTAGTAAGGATTATAAAAAACCACTGCATTGACCCTTAAATAGTTATTATTAATATTTATAACGTTATTTATATGTCTTTGGTTATAACTTTAGTATTTATTTTAGTTAAATTGATTAATAAAAATACATATTTCAAAAAAAATGTAAATACTTTCCCGCAACAGTAACACACCCATCTGTACAGTTTGGCCAAATTATGTATTATTTTCTGGTTTATGGTGTTTCTTGGTATTTAATTTGCATGTCAAGAAGTTAAGGATTATTTGAGAAGTAACTAATGTCGGTTCTTTGAGGCTTAATACGTCGATTTGGTTGAGTAATTTTGCTTAATAAATGAAGAGAGTTTTAAACATTCATAAACATAAAGGTCTGGAATATAATTGTTCCGTGAATTTAGCGAACAGAGAGAATATCAGAACACAAGCCAAAGTTTGTGGCTTAAAATTGTGTTTCATACATAGTATTAATCCAAAGTTAGCTAAAAACTTTATTAATACTGCTTGAATCTAATGTATTTATATTCATGAAATTAAAATTAAGTTAAATTTGCGAGGATGTTTAAATTGCGTCAAATTATGCCATAGAATCCAGCAGAAAATGATTGATAAAAAATATGACCCGATTTAAAAATACTTTTAAAGGAGAGGATTGGCTAGGCGCCTTTAATGATGGTAATGATACAATAATATAAAAACGAGAAAAGGTAAAGTCCATTTAGTCTAACTAGAGATACTAAAAGCGTGAGTCTTAAAAAATTAGTTTAAATAGAAAGTAGAAAAAGTAAGTCTGCATAAAGTAATTAAAGTCATTGATTGTTTTTTTTAATCACGGACTGGTAACTTTTCAGAATTAATGGAAATAAAATTAGTGATAATTAAAAAAAAATTGAAAACATTGATAAAATTTGATTAATAAAACCGCAGGAAATGAAGCGAAATTGAAGCAAGCAAAAGTGTTAATTCCGTCATGGTCGAAACTTATATACCCTACAAACGCAGGAAAAAATGCAGATACCTTTTTAAAGAATTAGTACTAAATAAAGTAGAATGTATATAAACTATTTAATACATCATTACTGTAACGTGATATTTGGATGTATATAATATTGGCGACATATAATGCGATAAATAGTGTTTATATAAATTCAGATAACAATACTTATTGAGGACTCTTTTGGAAAAAATATATCTGAAATTTTCGAATAGTTTAGTATGCTAGGAACTATACCAAATACTCAATTAGTATGCTAGGAACTATATCAAATCCCTTCGAGTGTAGGACGCGAATGGCAGGAGACTCCACTTATAGTCATGGCATGATATAATTTCTTCGGTTTTCTCGCATACAACCTACAATGACAGGTCTATGTCTATTTCCGTTCGGTTATCATCGGTTGCAATCGTGAAAGCAAAAAGGCAGACATAAAAAGAGATAGACAGAAAATCAGGGCGATGACAGACAGACAGATGGACATGACTGGATCGACTCAGGAGATGATTTTGAGTAAGAATATCTCTAATTTTTTATTTTTATCACACGTTATTTAATGCACAATTAAAGTGGAAGAAGCAAGTAAATATATCCTATTACTTAGGTTTTAGGATGTAGAAAAGAGAGAGCTAGATTGCGGAAAGGGCAGGTGTTTAAGCTTGCCAAACAAGAACATTTTTACTGCATTTGCTTAATCGTTAATGAAAACATAATTAAATAATTTATCGTATATAAAACCTTAGCTTAATTTCTTATAATTAATACGAAGCTTTACTGATATGCATAAATGTTTTTCATTATTAATTTATACTGCAATCGTGATTTAATTTGAAGCAATTTTTAAGGATTTCTAAGGAAAACGCTTTGAAGTTTATCATATACTCTTTGGTTCTTTAGTTGTTTGTCCTTCCATTTTGTCTCTCAAACTTAAGTGAACAAGGAATTTGTAATCTCCGCCTCTGCCTCCTTCCTTTCCGTCCTCAAAGTTTCTTGCTGCTTATTCTCCTCCAGTTCTTCCTTCATTTCCCTTTCTTCATTAATCTACGTCTTCTTCAACCAACATACGAATAATTGATATCCTTTTAGCTCTATTAATTTTTGTTGGTATTTTGCACCCATAACCACATGTTAACCAGCAAACTATCAAACCCAAGCTCAGTCTGGTAGGTCGGATTGGTCGACCGAGAGTCGTCGACACAGTTTGGACACAAGTGGCAGTGGCGCAACTTGTAACGTACGAGCATAATCATGGACTTCGTACATTGTAATTAATGTACTTGGTGTAGAATAAACCCAGTTAATGACGATCAAAACAAACATCGGCAACGGCAGCAATAACAACAACAACAACAACAACAACAACAAAATTAACAATAACAATAACAGCAGACAACAAGATGTGCTAAGAATAAGCAGCACATAAATGTTTCCTAACAAGTTAACAGCATTGCCCACTACGAGCATTTTTGTAGTTCGCTCAACGCTGCGCCAATGGCATTGTTGTTGTTGTTGTTGTTTTAGTAATTTTAATTTTTTTTGCCGAAAATTAAAACCGAAAAGTGAAATTGAAAACTGCTTTAAAATTAAAGGCTTAAATTTTTTAGAGCTCTTTACCCTACGCTACACCGCATCTTCTATTGATTTATTTTTCGTTATCGAATTCGTGCCGTGATTCCGTGAGGTCAAGTTACCAAAAAGGAATAGCAATACCGTGTGAAATGCAAGACTTTTGAGAAAAACTTTCAAAAGCCTTAAATTGTCTTCGGTTGGCAAGCGTTTCCAAGAAGACGAAGATTTTGTTGCTAAAAAGACGAGAAAGAGCAAAAGTCGCGTCAAGCTTTAAACCTTTCGCTAAAGTTAGAAAGCACTTAAAGAAGAAGCAGAGATAAGTCCTTCCAGTTAAGAAGATCAAGAACGTGACCTGATACAAGAAATGTTGCAGTAGTTTGCTCCTTCTTGCTCTCTGACTCATTTTCTTTAATCAGATCTATTACAACATTTTAGTTAATCAAGTAAACAATATTCTACATATTGCAACATTTTGTACGTTTTCGAAAATGTTGAAAATTTCTAAAAATAAAACTTTTTATTCGATTCAAGAGAAATCGGATTAATAATGATTAATAATGATTAAAATACTTATGAATATTATATAAAGTATTAATTCATAAAATACTTTGCTTTAAAAAGTTCAATTATTTTGTACTTTCCATGTTTACGAAATGCTTCTTAGCAATATTGTGTGTTAGTTTTAATCGAGAATAAGTGTCATTTCTTTGTAAAAAAATAACGTCGTTATAACCCGAGTATTCATCGCTCAAATCCAGCTGGATCTTTGGAGCGGAGTCATTGAAAAACGCGGCACTTAGTTTCGTGCCATCGTCAGAAGAGGCTGCGGTCGTTTGAATGATGTTAAATACGCTGCATAATGGCATATACGCGACTTTGAAATAATGAACAAATTTCAGTAATACCACACACACGGCTCGGTTTGTTCCATTTCAACATCGAAGCGTTCCAGTTGAAGCACTTTTACTATGAATTCAAATTAAAGTTGTGAAGAGGCTGATACTTATGTGACTAGTTAAAACGACACATCCTCTTTCAAATGATTCAATTACTTCAAAAAATTTGTTCATTATGCTATAGTATAGTCAACCCCGTTCCAGCGGGCTGAAAATCGCATTGGACTATTACTCATTTTGATCGGAAGTTTTGGACATGATCCATAAATTTGTCGACTCAATCGGGATTTGAAACTTTTTATTCGCTTCATAACATTGTCGGTGTTTTCTAATATATTTATGTTTTTTAAGCCGAACGAAACCGATTTGTTAAAAGAGCGAAATCATGTGGAAAAGAATCGAAGCAATAAAAGCTACCCCCCTCTAATAAATATCATGGCAACATATTAAAAGGGGCTTTATGTGTGTGGATTTTATCGATATGGAATTTAGTCAATACGCAGTAAATTATTCTAGAAAATCACTTGATCTGAAATCATTTTCTTCAAAAGCCAAGACCTAACATTTTCATGCAGTTTATATAAAAATATTCGTATTCGTACAAATTCCATTAAATAACCAAATTAGCACTCAATAATTTCAAAACGTCGTACAGAAGGAGATGCGAAAAAAGGACAGTGCATAAAATGTAGTAGCGCAGTTTGTTCCCATTAGTCTTGGTTTTGTCGTTGTTTGCTTTTTGTTGTTGTTCTCGCTTTTATCAAAGCACTTCCACACCTTTCCAGCAAAGCTAAAATATCATCATTGCTGTAAATTTTATTAGATGAGTTTGGTAACACTGTTGGCTCTTGAATATTTTACCCCGACTGCGACGCGACGATACGAGGCGTTGTGACGTGCACATACGCGTGCACATAGTTGTCAGTGTCAACGCCTCGTGTTTGTACATTCAACATGTCATTCGCTCATTTATTTAGTCGTTCGATGTTAGTTAGTCGTTTTGCATGACGGTGAATGTCAAATGTTGCCACCTATTTATATGGAAAACCTCGCCATCTAAGTTGGCAACAACGAAAACAATAACAACAACAACAACGGCTATCATATTCGAAAAAGAAAACAGAAGCGACCAAAAGTCGTTCGTTAGCCGCTTATGTTAAACCAAATTGAAATGATATTGCACGACGATGCATTGAAGGAGCTGCTTACGAGCTTGACTAAACAACTAACTGAATGACTGTCTGGCTGATTGCTTATGAGATTGAGTGTGTGGATGGATTTTTCGCTTGAATGGCCATCTGATTGAATGAGTGTCTGTCTGTCTGTTCGTTTGGCAATACGCCCACTTTTCCCAAACATGTCGAAATGCAAATGAAGTTGCTTAAACTAATTCGAATCGCTCTCGATTCTTCGTTCACTGTTTGAATTTTTTTATGAAGTTCGAAAATTGCCAGCGCACGAAAATAAATAACATCTACAAAAAAATGACATCAAGCACAACGAACAAAAAAAATGGAGCTTATGAATAGAAATGGAGTGTAGCTATTTCTATGCTTCTTCTTCTTCTTCTTCGTCATCGTCGTCGTCGTTTTTTTGTTGTGACGGTTGAAATGCCTGCCTGAAGGCAGTGTCCATGAATATTTTAAAGTTAATTTAAGCATAATGAAAATGGTGATGATGATAATGAACCTGCTTAACGGATATGAGTCTCACGTGTGGAAGCACTTTTCAATTGATTATAGCCTTAATTAAAGCCTTTTTCTGATTCAATTAGATCAATTTTTGAATTGATTTGTCAATTGATAATTAATATCGTCACCACTTCTCTGTTTGAAAATATTCGATAGCTGCCGATACGGCCTTCTAAACAAATCGCAATTTCCAACGACGCAAGGACGAAAAATGTGTCCCACAATTTCGGTAAAGTAGCTGAGATCGTCATTTAGGTCAAGGGTCGTCAAATGGCAAACATCATTAGTTATATATGTTTGATCTTTTGTCAACTAAAATCATTCGCATTAAAGTTTGCCTATAAGAACTAATTGGCTACATAGCGTGGTGTCAGACTCTTTTCCTCTAATTCCGCCGCCACTAAAGCAATAACAGAATCACATGCTTACCCCCCGCCCCCTATGGTATTAGCCTCCCTAATGGCGACTAATGGTATTAAACGCTGTCCGTGATAAAAAGGATTGGGAGATGAAGTCAGAAAGATTTTGGATTATATATATTGATTAGCAACGATCTATTATATCAGATGGCAAAACACACGAGCAAATATTTTCTCGTCTTTTAACCTCGAGCTCTTTAAGCTTTTGTCTTATCGTATCGTATCGATGTCATGTTGGTTCCCTTAGCGATTTCTTTGCACTTCAAATACATTTTCCCATTTTTTTTAACAATCGAATCCTTTCGAGTGATTTTTTGAATTTATTCTTTGTAACCTGCGTGAATTTTATCCATTATCTTGAAAGGATGTTCCAGAATTCTATTGAGAATTTTTATTTCATCAATTTTCAAAGTTCTTTAATTACATCCTTCTAAGCAAATAAACATTTATAAATAAATTCAAACAAATATTACGTAACTTTATTATAAACTTTATTAATAATAATATCTTTATTATTGCTACTTATTTTTGGAATTTTTAATAAAATTTTTGTTTACATTTATTATAGTAATCAATCATAATGAAGTTGTGTACTTCTCCGTTTCTTTTTATATCGGAAGAAACACCTGAATGAATTATAAAATTGAATGACAAAATTGAATGAAGCAATTTTTAAAACAAACGGCGAAAATGAATCCAATCAACAAAAGCCACGACACTTACAAAACATATTATTGCATACAAACAGGTGCACGCATATACACTCGAACCACACTAATTTATACACGCACACATATGTAAACAGCTCGTAAACAGCCACCACACTGACCGTATTTCTTCGCTTTTTATTCGTTCATTTTTTATGGGTGACATATCGTTTACGATTCGGTGATGAAATTGAAAAATTACTGGAATTTAAAAATTTTACAATTTTTGTTTTCGCTTTATGTTCTTTTTTTAATTGCATTTGTTTTGTATTTAATATTTTTTCTTTATCAAAAGGTTATATTGATGAAATAATTCAATATATCTAAATTAATTTTTATAGCAGCATTTTTAAGTGTGTGCGTGTGTTTGTGTGTCTTTGGCTCTTTGTCTCCTCGTGTTTCATTGAAAAGTTAATTAATCCATGGTTAGGGAGATCCAAAATAAATTAGAAACGTTTCAAGAAACGTAAATCTGATTGTTTGCGAATCTGATTTTCTGTTTTTCAAGTAAATTTCGAGAGATCCTTCTTTTCGAATAAAGTATAAGGTTTTCATAAAAAAACAACCTTTTCTCTGTCATAAGAATTACGCTTAACAATTCTAACATTAATTAAGCCTTCTCATCGTTTTTATTTTCCTAACGGAAATGCACATATTTCTGATAATCCCAAAAAGAGAATTTAAGAAGCTTCAGACTTAAGAGCCATAACCGCTCGATTGAAATGTCGTGCGTGAATTGTTTACTCAAGACTAGCGAA
Source organism: Physocephala rufipes (assembly GCA_963966595.1). Classification (NCBI taxonomy): domain Eukaryota; kingdom Metazoa; phylum Arthropoda; class Insecta; order Diptera; family Conopidae; genus Physocephala; species Physocephala rufipes. The sequence continues at coordinate 24,658,014 of OZ016502.1, forward strand.
AAAACTTAAACACATCAATTCACGGACTACCTTCTTCATTGGTCCGAAGCGCATACTCCAACGCACTTACACTTATATTCAAGCTTTTCCCCCTTTTCTTCTTCCTCTTCGTCGTTTCCTTCACATTTCGATATATCAAGCATTGACACACGCAAAAATACGATCAAACATAAGGTGACGTAATAAAATGCCGCGTAAAACGTTTTTCATTTTCTTCATAACCTTCGTCTGCTTCTGCTTCTGCTTCTGCGTCGATCAAATGAAGTCGCAATGAAATTGAGCATATTTCCGGTTTCATTTCCCGGACAATCAGACGGACTGACGGTAGAAAGTTGATAGACGGTGAAAATGGGGATAGGGGGAGGGTGAGGAAGAGCCGTTCCGTTGCATCGACGGCATTGCTGGAATAAACGGCAATCAAAGTGTCACGATGTGATTTTATGCAATTACGTAGAGTGTACGTAATGTTTGCATGTTTGCGTGTGCGTGTATGTGTGTGCGCGTGTGTGTGCATGTTCAGTTGTGTGTGCGTGCGTGTGTGTTTTGTCGAAGGCGTCGGTAACGAAAATTAAATTACCTGACGTTCATCGTAAATTGCGTTCATTCATTCATTCATTCATTCATTTATCCGTTTCAAAGCGATGCGATGTGATGCGTTTACGCCCCTCTCTTAAAGCTAGAACGAAATGGCTATTGAAATATTACCGTAAAATGCAAATTAAAACAAAAACAACAACAGTAATTGAAACAATTACAACATCCCAAACAACAACAACAACGGGAACGACGGGAGAGTAATTTTAGTCAGGAGGTTCTGTTTCAACGGTAACGTTATCATCATCATCATCATCGTTGATGTTGTTGTTGCCCGTTATCATCGTCATCATCATCGTTGATGTTGTTGTTGTTGTTGTTCGACAACTGTGTGTTTTTCTGAGATAATGATAATCTCAATATTCTTAATGGCTTTTTTACAATTTGTTTAATTTTGTTTGTTTCTTTTTGGTGTTCCATTTTGTAGCTTTTTTGTCGTCGCTTTTTTTTCGTCGCAATTTTTTGAAGTATTTATTGAAAAGGACCATAAAAAGTAAGAAAGGAAGGCAGAAAGAAAGGAGAGCCAAAACCATATGGAACAATTTTGTGTAGCGTGATAGAAACAAACATTCTGCGTCATTCCTGCTTTTTTAAAACTATTCAATTTGGACTTATAGCATTTTGTGGAAGTCGCCACTCAGGAAAAGTGGGCGTGACTAGCAGAGATTGTGGTGAGACAACGAATAAAGAGTTCTTGGTTGAGAAATGCGGTTTTATGAATTGGAAAGTTTTCAAAACTTTTTAATGAAATACTTTTGGTGAAGTCAGAGGAGTTTGTTGCCGGTTTTCTTTCCATCACTGCTTTCTTAGATACGGATGAAGGATATATGAGATTCAATCGAGTGAACATTGATGAGAGTTGTTACGATATTTGAGTTTTAGTTTTTTGTTATATTTGCTTGTCTGTCTGCCTGCTTGTTGAATGATCTGTCTTCATTTTATTCGACGTACGATTCAATCGATTGAAAGTAATAAAGGCGCAACATTAACCTTCCTCTCAAGGTTATTATTGCTACTTTTACAGTGGTTGGTGTTGTTTATGTTGTTAACGTTATTGTTCTTTTTGTTTATCTTGGTGTTCCTTCGTTTTGTTCCTCTTTTTGATATCATTTTTTTTTATTCTTTTCTGTTTCAACTTTATATTTGCCTTACTCTTTCTTTGCCTTATCCCTTTCGGCATGATCGGAAATGTAACCATTTGGCAGAATGCAATCAATTCGGAAGGTGGCAATTAATGTATGCCGATAAAGGGGCGTGCAGAATTTGTGCTCAGTGTTTGGATTGTTTTCCGGTTTCTTTTAAAGGAAATTTACTTTGCTTTTATAAAAATATATTTTGTTTTAAAAAAGCTGCCACATTTTGTGCGATATTTTTTTGATTTTGTTGTAATTTGTGATAAAGTAATTGATGGAAAGATAGATGGTAGAATGCACTAGTTGCAACATCATTCACCGATATTGGATTGAGCGGCGAATGCAAGGCAATTACTAAAAAATTACTGAAAATTTTTTGCACTTTAATGATTCTTTATATCGTTTCTTTATTTCTTCTGTATCATTTTTGAATGCTTGAGTAAATGATAATGCAAGTATATCGAAACATAACATCTGGATATATCAATATGATTATTTGAATTAATGCTGATCATGATCATATAACACAAATTAAGAGGGAGAGGGGAGTATGGGGTGGGGGTGGGTGGTGTGTTAGATATACTAATTAAGGATACTAATTAATTTCTAATTTAATTTCTTTCGATGCGAATGTTTCTCCGACATGTGTTTATTTTTTAATGTAAACTTATTATCCTTTCTAAACTCTTTCTATCTCGTTTGTCCTGAATTGAAAATAAAATTAATAAATCAATAACTTCGTTTCAATTAATTGTAATATTTTATTTATACAACCTTTTGCAAAACGTATGTAAAATTTTCAAATTTCGTTTAAAAGGAATTAAAATTTTAAAAAAAATATAAAAATTGTAAAACAATTTATTTACATTTCTATGAATTCAAATTCATTGAATTTCATTGAATAAATTGTAAATTAAATATTTGAATAAATCTTTCTTTTTGAAAATTGAACTCTAACAAAAAAAAATTAACAATAATCTATCGATTAATAACGAGCTCTTTTTGTTCGAAATATATTGCAGGATCTTTTTTCTCTTTGTTTATTCCCGAGCAAACGCATTGATTTCATTGATTTCGTTATAGTAACTTTTGTTGTTGTTTTATACAAAGCTGTGACGGTGATGAAGGCTATAATCGGTTGTTAGAAACTCGCTACTATTGTTGTTGTTATGATTGTTGTAGCAATAGCAGCTGTTGTTGTTGTTGGTGCCGCACCACAAAAAATTGTTATTGATTGCAAATTTCTAAATGTTTTCAAAATTAAATAATATTTCATTTTGTTCATTATAATTTTTTGTAATTGTTTCTGTTTCGTGTTTTATTGACTTCCGATGAAAATAAATATTTCAGTTTTTTTTATTATTGTCATTAATTTTTTTTAATATTTCGCTTTTGACTTCTATATTCAGTTTTATTTCAAAAAGTTTTTGTATAATTTTCTCTATAATTTTCTGCTCCGCGACGCACAATTTTCATTCAAATATTTCCACCGAAAATTATGCAAATAATTCAAAACATAAAAAGTTTTTTTTTCGAAAAAAATTATACGAGAACGGTTGGTTTTGTTGGTGAATATTTAATTAGCATTTTATTCATCAGTATTTCAAAATTTGAAAATTAAAAATAGAAGATTATTAGTATCGCTTGGTTAGCTGCGATATGATTATTACTATAACTTTTTCAAAAATAATTGTATTAAATTAAAATAATTGCCCCAATATATCTGCTTTCATATTATTTATACTTGCAATTAAAAAAATGGATTAAATATTGTTTTTTCAAATCCGATCAAGTTGTATGACTTTGAGTTTATGTAAAATTTTTTTGAATATGCAATTAAATCTTGGAAATGCACTAAATTTCGCGTGATTTGGGGGCACCACGAACCGAATGACTGAAAGAACAAGTGTGATAAAGCCTTACAAAGGACAAAAGCGAGTCACAGTCTTCAAAGTGAGCTCCGTAGGATGACCATATAAATAAAAAAATGTCCCAATAAATTTTTTGAAGCCTTTGATTATCATTCAAAAGTAATTTTATTGAAGTTACGAATACTTATAAACTTCTTCTCTCTCAAGCGTTATTGGTATTTTTAACTGTAAATAAATTAAAAATGTCGATCTCAACAATTTGTAGATAAGCGTGAGAGAAAGAGAAAGAAGCAGTCAACAAACTAACAGAATGTAACGAATTTTTATTTGTAAATAAAATAACAAGAGTGAAAATTTAAATATTACAATTGTCAGGACATTTCTAAAAAGTGAAGACCAGAAAAACACTGAGATGCGATGCTTAAGGATACTCACGAAATTAGTTTAGTGTGATTTGCTTAAAATGTGGATGGGTAATAGTTGATGAAGTTATACATATATAATATCACGAAAATTGTGGCAGTAATTTAGGATTTATTCACTAAGCTGTGCTGATAAAATTGTAGAATAATCGAATGATGTAGAATTTAAGAAACATTATATCAAAAATTCATCATGTCGACAAATAAATTTGGCACCGTGGATACATTATTTCGGCTCAATGAATAGTATCGCAAGTCCATGCAGTTGCACCAGCCGGGTACTGACTCCTATAGGAAATTCAATGTTACTTCTTCAGTTATGTCCACTCTGTGTTGTGAGCAGAAATTTTATGAGTAAAATTTTAGTAAATGAGTTTACAAAAAAATGTAAAACCACCGACACACGATGCAAAACCATGTAAAGAGCTTTCGTAGTTCTTAAAAACCATTTAAGGGATCAAGACGGGGCAAACTGTCGCGTTGTGTCATGCTCAAAATTCGTTTCGAAGGCTGCTGGGATGGAATGTGGTTTAAAGAAATTTAATTATCAAATCAGTTCAGACACAACAGTACAGTCCCCGCCAGTAATTGCCGCATGCTTCCACACCCAGAAAAGACTTCCATCGGCAGCGATTTTCAGACAATGCGGAAAAACAAGGTGGGAAATAACACTTTCGAGACAGTGCATACTTCTGAAGACCATCCCGCGAACTAAAAACAACTTTTTTACTTTATATTGATCATTCTTAATGAAAAACATGTTTGCAATAGAAAGGCATTGCTTTGCAACTCTTTGTTTATATTTATTTGCACCAAATTAAAACACATTTCATTTTTTTAACCTAAGAATTTTGAATTTTATTAGCTCTTTATTTTTTGTATTCCTTTCTTTTTCTTATATTTATTTAATTTCGTTTCGTTTATGTATTTCATCTTATTCCCTAAAAAATACATACTTTCTTAAACGCTATATATTATCATCGTAATACGACACAATAAGAGGGTGCTTAGAAAACACTTAACTTATTACTTAAAGGTTAAAACGATAAGGTTTTTCTGTAGTTTATTTCTTAATTTTTTGTTTTTTTTCATATTTTCATTTTTGTTGGTTTTGTTTTATTTCACAAGACGTATCTTTTTTTTGTTTTTTATAAAAAATAATTATTCTAAATTTTCAGCATTAAAAACAAGAATTTTGGGGAAAAATCTTATAAAAATTTTAAAAACTTAAACACACGATTTAGAATTTTAACAAAGGTTGAGAAAAAAATTCAGTTTCTTTAGAAGTGTTTACGCGAGCGCTTATTTTTAACACTCGTAAGATTTATATTAGATCGATTTAACTAATAGTTTTCAATAAAAATCCATGCATTATTATGCAATTGTTATTCAGAAAAGGAATAACCAAATACATTTAAAGTAAAAGTTTAAAAATATAAATTGCAAATAACGGTGTAACTTCTTTTAAGCCCGATAGAACACTAAATAGCCAAGAATAAAACAAGCAATTTAATTTTATTAAGATTAAGACCTGCCATAATGTAAGAAGAAAAGATCAAGATATGGCATCAATATTTGAATATAATTTCGAGTCACTTTTTCACAAATAACACGAATAATGCTGTCGTCCAAAACGTCAATTGTCGCTGGTTTATTAGCTTAAACCTCTAACTTCATGTAACCCCACAGGAAATAATCGAGAGCTGTTAAATCGCACGATCTTGGAGGTCAATTAACAAGTTAGTTTTTCGGAAGCGACTAATCAAATTTTGATTTCAATAAATCGATGGTTGCCGACGCCATATCGCATCTTGTTGTCCATCCTATTGAAACAACATTTCGTCTGGATCAACGTCATCCATATTCTCCAACAAAAAATCTCGATAGAATTAATAAATTTCGATCTTTCACACTTTAATTTACAGCAGCAATTTCTCTTCAGTGCGCGCATTCCTTTGAAGTTTTGGAGTCATTGCATCATTTAGAGAGTATGTGGCACGAAATCTATCCACAGTTCGACGAATGGCTTGTTCAGATAGACGATTACGTGAGCCATAAAATTCACGAAGTCTTCTTCAAGTTGCTCGAACCGACGACTGATTTTCACAGTGAATTCGGTTAACTTGGTAGCATTTTTGCAGCGTGAGTCTATTCATGACTATTTGCCAGATTATGTTGAACACAAATATCGATAAAAGCAGTCAGAAGGGCTGCTTGTATTGACAGTTGCGGCTATCGAAAGTTCTATCTAAGCTAAAAAACACCCTTTAGAATGCAATGTAAAAATTAAATATAAATTAAAGTATATTACTTAAACTAATATAAATATAAAACACATTATTACGAGTGTATTTTAAATGAAACTAAAATAGCGAGAAGAATAAAAATTATTCTAAGTAAAAATTATTTAAAAAATGAAACTAATTATTTAGAATTTTCGAAATTAATTCTCACATGATTAGATTGCTTTAAAAAAGCAGAAATAATTAAGTATTTCGTTTTTTAATTATTAAGTATGCGGCATTTAAAAAGCGGTTAAGAAACGGTTAAATAATAAAATTTCTTAAATAAAAAAAATTAATAAATTCAATAAATGAAACCTCTAACAAACTTGTTAGAAAATTAATTAGGTTTGAATTATATTAAGTATCAGAAAATAAATACAAATTAAAATTTAAAGGCAAACTCAAAATTTAATTCGTGTAATCATAAAAAAAGAAAAAACGTTCTCTGAAAAAATAATTTCTTTTTAAATTCTCTTTGATATTTTTTTTCCTAAATAAAAAAATTGTATTTATAATTTATGTCTGAAATAAATTAGAGTAGAAATTATAAATAAATTTCGTTTATAATTTAATTTATAAATTAAATTAGTCTGAAAAAATGAGAATTATTTGATAAGATAAGAATTAATTTCTAACTTATTTCGTTGATTGTTTTCAAACTTAATTTCTAATGTTTAAAAAAAATCCATAACTTAATTTCTGTTAATGAAGTTTGAAAATGATGATTTTCTATCTATTTTATTCCTTTAACATTTATTTAGAGTACTGCGTACTTTTTTCATACGATTTTTTTTCACATAAATTTTCGTTCATCCATTTTTTTCGCTCGTATTTTTTATTTTTGTGTGGTTTTTTAATAAATTCTAGGTTTTGTGGCAGATTGTGGGTTCTCTTATAATTTTTGTCGTTGTTGCTGCTGGGTGTTTTTATTGTTGTAATAATCAATTACTGTTGTTGTTGTTGTTTGAAATCATTAAATTGTGAGAAAAGGAGACAATGAATGAGTTTTCTCGTAGACTTATTTATGAAATAATTTTGAAAAGGAATTGTTTACACAATTTCCAATAAGCAATAGAATTTTTTTTGTATTTACAAGAAAAAGTTCAAATCCGATATTTATTAATCAATATTTATCATTTTGTTTTAACGTTAGTTTTTATTTACGATTTTCGAAAAACGATCGAATATTTTCAAAAATATTTCTTTTCAATTTTTGGCACTTTTGTTTTTATTTATTCATGTTTTGAGAACAATGAATATTATAGTAATTATAAATTACAAATTTGGAAGGTTCTGAAATGAAGTTTATTGAAAATTCTTCAGGTTAAAAATGTGTGTGACCTATACTCAAAAATTAGTCCCAAGAAGGACGTTTAAATTAATTAAGATTTTTACTTCGTTTTGCTGTAACTGCTTTCGATTAAATTTTTAAATTAAAAAGAAAGCAATTATTGAAATCGATTTTATTTACAGTACGACCAGCTACGTCGGCAACGTTTAATGTCCAAAAAAATGATTAAAATTATTTCTTCTCATTAATAAACGATAATGAATATAAACATATTAGACGGCAGTTCAGTTTACGCACGCATCCTGTCACATGCAATAGGTATGTGTTTGTGTATGTCACATATATTTCAAGAAATGCTTCGATTTTGTAGGATCGTTTTCTCTGAATTAAAAAAAAAACATTAAACGCGAAGGCAGTGGTTTTTCTTTGCTTATGAAACAATAAATTGAAAACAAAAAAATCTTATTAATAGATTTATTTAGCTCTTTCCTAACATACTTTTTACTTCTCTCCTCTCCCCCCAAATCTTTCTAGAAAACCGCGAAAAAGTAAACAAAATTTTATCCGAGTATGCATAACAAATATTTTACGTCGCATTGTTGCAAAACTATTCTCGTTGTTGAATGTTCTCACAAAACACGAGAAGAAAAAATCGACCAATGTAAAGTTTAAACAATTTTTTTAATATTTTTTTCAACTTCATTTTTATGTTTTTAAAATATTGTGCCTGAAGGTATAAACAATGCCATTATCTTTTCTCGTCGCCTTTATTTTATCTTCTTTAAATTATGCTAATTTCGTTTTTGTTTACCTTTTATGTATTTTTTTGAACCAAGCTATTTCTATCCTCTCTCTCACGCTCTTTATGTTGTGGTTTCACCTGTTAAGACATTAAGAAAATCGTCATGTTTTTCTTTAAGTACAAATTTTACAACATTATCACAATTTAATTAATTTTTATTAATTTTTTCGTTCTGGAAATTTTTTAAATTATTTATTTTTGTTATTTGTTATTTTCTGATTTTTTTGTTTTCAAATCTTTATTATATTATATTGTATTATTTTTATTTTAGTTATTTTAATTTTTTTTCACATTCAGTATATTTTTAAAATTGCTTTTTTTATAATTTTTTAAATTGTTTTTAAAATGTTCAAAAACAGATATCGTTTACCATTATTTAGTTATCTTATTGCTTACTTTTATTAAACTTCAATTGGTAATAAATGACAAAATTAAATTAAAAAAGAATTGTCGATTATTTCAAAAAACAAAAAATGATTTATTTTTATCGCATTTATTTTTTTTAGTTATAAAAATATTATTTATAATCAACTATTTATATATTATTCTCTTAAAAAATTGGTCGGTGGTTGAAAAGACAGAGAAGGAGAAACAAGAATGAGGAACGTATTTAGTGAGTTTTTCGATAAGACGAGATTTTGTCCCGACTTAAATCGCAATCATTGAGAGGAGACAGAGAGCGAGATATCCTCCAGCGAAGCCACTTACTGATATCTTTCAAAGCAAAATTTTTAATTTCCAAAAATGAGATCAAAAATTCTCCAATAAAGCACTTTTTTAAAATAATTTTAAAATTATCGAAAATTTCTTTGAACAATTTAAAATTGTTAATTTCTATTTTTGTTATTCATTCGCCGTTGTTTTAATTTCTTTCTTAAATATATTTAAGATCTTCTTCTTCTCTTTCTATCGTTAATCGAATTTTTTCTGCTTGCTTTCACGCTTCATTCAATTTTTTTTGATTTTGTTTTTTATTTACTGGATTAGTTAAGACTTAGTAAATTTTGTGTTTTGTTCTCGATATTGCATTATTAGTACTTACCACGTATTTAAATATTATTTTAAATTTACATTCTTCCTCTTCTTATTCCTTATCTATTTCAATATTCGTTTCCTTTATCTCAGAATAAAAATTATTTAAGATAAATTTACGTGATGCTGTTTTTCCCATCAGGTTAAATCATTATGTTCAGTTGTTGTTTTTGTTGTGGTTGTTTTATATTACACTCTTATAAAGTAAATTAATCCTAGTCTAAGCAACACACACACATGAATTAATATACATATTTATCCTTATATATCATGTATTTCCTTTAAACGGCTATTACGTAAAAATATCGTATTCGTAGAGTTAAAAAACAGTTAATTTTACAACAATAAAAATTACTCGGCCCTTTAGCAACGCAACAGCTTGGGAAAAAACCAACACATGGCAACTCTATGAAATTGTGGAAAAACGAATCTCGTTTTTCATTTAAGAGGCACGTCTCTAACGAAGGTAATAATAATAATAATGAAAAATGCGTATTTTTGTACGTGTATGATTATCGTTAATAAACGTTAATGATAATCGAATAATTATTGTATGAATGAAAATATGAAGGCGGCAATTCGTCAGATTTTGTTTCGAAAATGATGGTAAAATTTTTTTAAAGAAAATAATAAATTATCCTTTAATCTGCTCGTTTCTTCAAAAAAATTATAATTCCATAATTTAGGACGCGAAATGAAATGAATAATCAATAAAAATTAAAAAGAAATCAATATTCAATAAAAAATTAATATTTAACAAAACCTGTAATGCCTTTATCTTAATCTCCATCTTCATTTTCGCCTTCACCTTCGTTTTCCTCCTCTTATTCTTTTTTTTTAAGGATGAGTCCTTTACCGTTTTCATTTGACGTTTAAACCAAATCAATTTTAAACAATTATTTCTCGGATAACGCGCCGATTTCGTGAGTTTGGCGTCGATGAATATTCACCTTCGTAACTGTCGTCGTAACTCAGGGACATGTGCTGCTGCTGTTGTTGTTGCTGTTGAGGCTGTTGCTGATGTTGTTGTTGCTGTTGGGGCAGTTGTTGTTGTTGTTGCAATTGTTGCTGGTGTTGTTGTTGATGTGGCTGCTGAGAAAGCTGCTGCTGCTGCTGCTGTGTTTGCAATTGCTGTTGTTGTTGCTGATGCTGCGCAGTGAGCATATCATCCTGCTCCACGAGATGTTCCATGCCATATGGATTCGGTAAACCGCTTACGTCATGATATGGTGAATCTGTAAAAAAAAGTAAAATAATCAAAACAAAGAAACAGAATAATTAATAAGAATATCGCGAAATAATTGGTGGTGTTTTGGTAATAAAATTTACCAAAAAAAAATGATAACAAATACAAAAGATCATTATTAATTATAAGGTTTGTCAAAAAAAAAATTAAATCAGGTTAAATATATTTTTTTGAGTTCTTTTAGCTTTTGAAAAACATTTTAAACTGAGGAGAAAAATTTCCCTCTTAATAAATTTGTATTTTCGAAAATTGCCAAATTAAATTCGTGACAAATGAAATTGTAAATATTTTATTTAATCTTATATTCGAAAAAAACCTTACTGATAAAAAAGCACGCGAAATTTTTTGACATTTTACTCTCAAAATCTTCTGCATATGATCAGAAATATGTTCAAAAATATCATGGAATTTTATAACCAAAATCTTTTGCGAAATTCGAAACTAAATGTTTGTAAAGGACAAATGGAAAAAGTTCGCGCATGGTAAAAAACTCAAAAATTCATTAATTAAAACATTTGCAAAATTTTATAATAAAAAAATCGTAAATAATTTACAAAATTATATAAATTGTATAATTGTATAACGTTGGGATTCAATGATCAAAAGGTTCGCGAAATTTCATTAATAAAATGTGGATAAAATTGTATGATCAAGAAGTTCATTGAATTAATACATTAAAGTATTTGCAAAATCGAAATATTGGGGATTGTTTCAGATTGAAGAGTTACGCGATTTAGTGGTTAAATATTTGTGAAATGTTACACCAAAAAATTTGAGGAATTTATATTTATTAACAATAAATAAAAAAGAAAATTTTTTAGAAAAATTTTTTAGTTTTTTGAAACTAAATTCCTGCAAGGATCAATAATGTTTTTTTTGATACGCTTTAAATCATAAGCTATAAAAGCAATAAAATTCTTATAAAAATGTTATAAAAAATAAGAAACAACTTATAATTTGTTATTCAGATTTTTAATATATTAAATATGTCTCTCGTTATATCGAGACATTCATTCAAAATAAGGTTCAAACACATTCAAATCTACTGCAGCACAAAAAATATTGAATAAAATTTTTTTAATGAAATCAGAAAAAATAGTATATGTTTAATCGATTATTTGACTTTAAGACTTACGTTAATCGCTTTCGGTTAAAGCGTAACGTCTTGAATTATATCCGCTAAGAATTTGTAAGCATTTTTCCAAAAAGAGAAAAACGTCATAATTTTAAATTATCCATCATAAATATATTGATTAAAAGCTTTGAGATAAATTAAGAAAATGTTATCCAGTATTATATTCGTTTAAATGGAAATTAAATTAATTATGATATTAAAGGAAATATCATAACTACCATAATTATCATTACGTATGGCATTGTTCGAATTTAAGATCGATCACCTATGTAGTAGATAAAGTATGAAAATAAATTTATCGGCAGGAGGGGTAGATGGTGGATGGTGAATAATCGTTGGTGGATGGTCAATTCCAAAGGATGGTTGAATCTTTCCTCTTAGAGTGAATTAATGTGTACTATATATTTCACAGATTATTATTAGTCCATTGCACACAGAACATCACTTACTTTATAACAGACAACAAATTCGGGTTTTCAGAAATCCATAATTTTTAGATTTGTTTAATTTTCCATAAAATTCCGAAGTGAATGGATGAGTGTATAAAATATTTGTGTATAAATGTGAGTCTGCGATATTTCAAAAATGATGGTATAAAAATAAAACAATTTTCAATAATTAAAATTTAATTATCATATACATTTTTTAATTAAATTTCCCACAAAAAATACTTCCACACACATACGCGCACACACACACATACACACAAAAACAAGAAACAAAGCATTAGTGCAGGAATCCGATGGTACCGGATGCAGTCAGAAATGAACTTGGTCAAACCGGAAGTGCAAAATGCTACGGAAGTTCAGTCATCCAGTCTGCGTGCGATGGAATGAGGTTGGCGACGTTTATTAAAAAGTAAGTAAAACAAATTATATTAAAATCGCAACAAAATCAACCAGGAGAAAAAATAAGCAACAACATTTAAGACAAAACACACGGATCTGCCTCAACTAACATCATCATCATCACGCGGCAGATTGCCGAACAAAAAGATGACATGACATTGCCACCACCTCACAAATTGCTTCAGGTTGGGAGTATGCGTGTGTGTGCATGTAAGTTAGGCGCGTGTGTGTGTGTTTGCGTGGATTGGAAGTGGGTACGTATTATATATGTGCTCGTTAATGCCTACGATTCACACAGTCTGTGGTAGAGAATTGCACACGCACAACTGGTTGAATATTTAAGATAAAAAGGACATTTGTTGACCATTTATGACCGCTAAAGACCTAGCTGAAAACAAAACGCCCCGAGATACGACAGTACAAAACATGTATGATTTGCTGTTATTTCGAAATGAGTGACAACAAATGACAACGCATGAGAAAGGAGTTAATTTAACGAATTTAAGATACTAAACCAGGAGTTAGTGCACGAATAGCGATCAATGCAATAAATACGAAGTTATATTCCTTGTAGCTTGAACTTATCTTCTCTAGTTGAAATCATCGTAGGGATGAATCATTTATGAAATTTCTGTAAATTGCTAAAAGTTCTGAATGAATCGACGCTAGAAATAAATTGAGATGTAAGAGAAAGATTATGAAAATCGTATGAAACTTTAAAATTTGCTTCAATGATTTATAAATAATTTGCCACAGCCCGATTGAATAAAATATCTCAATAAATTATTGATTCGGCGCGACCTCGGCAGCCGTCGCAGCATACGTTTTTAAAGTAGCGCAAGTAAGGCAAGCTGATGCACAACATTTTCCGGGAGCATCGATTTCGCTATCACTGCAAAATATTCCAAATGCTACGAATTTTAATACACTAAAGTAAAGTATTTCTGTTATGTGTCAAGCATCTGGTAGAGTTTATAACCCACAAAGCCACACACATGCATACATACACACACACTCTCGTACACGCACTCATACACACAAACATACACATACACACACACTCATATACACAAACACACACAGATACACACCTGTAGGCTTTTACTGCATATGTGATTTTTCGTATGAAATTTATTTCCGTTATAAACATCTCCCACACGCGTTCAAACAAGCGCGAACATAGAATGCTGACTTTGTCTGGGTTTACGTTTCTGATTTTTTCTCTATATTTCACGGAACATTTTTGTAAACAATTGCAAATATTCAATTCGTTTATATCATTAAATTGGAAATAAAATATAAATGAAAAAGAAAACGGTGGCAGACCGCTCGCAAAAGAATGAAAAAGTTAATACCAAATTAAATAACTCTACGTAAAATATGTACTGAAGTATGTGTGCGATTGTGTGGCTATGCGCGATTATGTTTTTATTCCCGCAACAAACGCTGCCGGAAATGAGATTTATGATATAAACACATAGACATTTGGTGTGAATATTTGTTGCGAAAATTTTGTTCGAATTGTCATATGATGTAGCCTCTCCACTGGGCAACAAGACAAGAGCGAAGAAGAAGAAGAAGGGCAATAGCACGCAGCAGAAGATATAAAGATTTTAAATTTCTTTGTCGCCGCAAAACGTTATTTTTACACGTTTCCCAGAAAAACCTTTGTTATTTTGACAATTCTGCACGAATTTACCCAACGCATATTCGTACCGAATTTCTGGATGTTTATAGCCTTGAACTGAAACCTTTATGTGAAGCTTTCCTATGACTGTTTCTTCTGTTATCTGCTCTTTTATAATATCTACACATTCTTTAAAAATTATCAGGAGCTTTTTGTCATGAATATATATAAAAATTTTTCCTCTTAATTTTCGAAATAAAAAAACACGGAGCTAATTAAAAATTTAATCTTTAACAGAAGGTATTTCCTGTTACAATGGGTTACACCGTAAATACCATTAGAGTAGCATGTGCATAGCGTGGTGTTACGATGCATAACGGTAATAATGATAAATACACACTACATCATGATGACGAAACAATGAAAGCAAAACTATTTCTGTCCGTAAAAATGCTTAATTAGAAATAATTTTGCACCCATAGATTTTAAGGTACAAAAAGAGGTTTCTACGGTATGGGTAGATATTAGAAGTCTACCGTTCGTAACCTAGAAGTAATTTTACGTAGCATATGTAAGTTTATTATGATTAATTTGTGAAGAAGTTATGCATACAGAGCTTTTACATTTGAATAATAAGTTAATTTGAGTGTGAACTTGCAAATTGGTTGATAACAACAAAACGTATGAGAACTTTCATCGAAATATGCTAAATGTACAGGAATTGATGAAATTTGAAGAAGAAAGTGTTTTCAATATAAACTCATGTCTGTGTAAATAACAGAAATGGGTACAGAAGCTGGCAATAATATCTAAATATAGCCCACAGATAGAGGATGAAATAGTCAGCATTCTTTAATGCGAACTCGTTCGTTAAAAAAAGGGAATAGATATTGTAATTGTAATGCACATTAGAATACTGTTATCGTGGATAAGATCTCTTTTGATAAGAGGAATACACACGAAGCCTGGTACTATCAAGGAATGTGAGAAATATGCTGCTAAATTTGAACGTGTAATCAATCCGCACCATAAGCTCTCATCTATGCAAGCAACAGCGACTGTTAAAACGGAAATGTTAAATGTGAAACGAAGAAATGATCAATTGATCTCAGTTAAATATTAGACAGAGTAGAAAGACTGTTTGAATCGAAATTGATTCAAAAACAGAAATTAATGTATTACGAAAATTGCTTCCGAAGCAGTGACAGCAGAACAGCGCTTTCTGGTGTCCTATGTTATGAACTGAATAACAGAGAGACCATAATGCGAACTATTATAATTCTGATATAATAAAAATGTGATATTCGTGGTTTTTCAAGTTAGAAATTCAAATTTTCGACATAGTATTTCGCTGAAAACCTTTAATGACCGAGGCGAACACATTTTTGACAAAATTAATAACATATTCTGCGGCCCACCGCCGTTACTTACACGATTCACACATCATGTAGTTCACCGTTTGTAATTATTTATAAACCTTTTGCAAAATGGCAGGTTAACCGAAAAAACGGCAAAAAGAAAGCTTTATAAAATATTTAACATGTGGGAGTGAGAAGATGAATGCGTTGTGAGAGAATGTGTGTTGCTGTGTGTGTGTGTGAGCCCAAACAATACAGCGTGGTCTGCTGGTAGGCCATTTTATCCACGCCTACGTTTTATTATTTTTATTTATTCGGTATTTTTTGGTTTTTGTGGGTATTGATTTCGATGATGATCATCATCATAAACAGCCGCAACAAATAACAAGAATAATAACGACACCACCATCAACAACAACATATTTCGCAAGGATAACATAGCCTTTACAATTTAATTGGAGCAAACAAAAAAGGGTCCGACAGAAAAAGGATTTGCTGGTCCGATAGTGGACGTTTCCAAGCAAGCGAATTTGTTACCTCAAAGAAAGAATAAAAATAAAATCCTCTTTTTTCGATTGAGTGTTGAGAATTAATCAATGGAATCGTAAGAATTTTAAATGAAAGGCGGGAAAATGACTTGATGGCAATTATGCCGAGCAATTGTATAAAATAATAATAATGATGATGATAACGACTCTGGTGATAATGATGATGATGACTCGTGTGATCGATTATATTTTTCCTCTCACGAATTATTTACTTTCAATTTTGTATTGCAGTTCTGAAAAATTTTCCCTTTTGAGCCTTTGCCCAAATTTTTGTTATTTTAATTATTCCTTTTTTTTCAAAAAAATTCATAAATTTTAGACAGTATAAAACCAAAAGCAAGAACAACAACAGCAATATAAACATTATTTCAATGAATTAATTTTCCTTCTGTTGAATTTTTTCTTATTTAAAAGGTTTGTCTCTTTTTGGCAAAATATCACGGCTACCGATGATAACGTAATAAATCTTACCCTCTTTCAACCACAAGAAACCCAGGACGAATAAGGAGTGGAATGAGGAAGACATGTTCCGACAAGTTTCTAGACTATCCAAAGAATTTTTTTTTAGTTTTGTAAAAGACAAAATTGTAAGCGGTTGACGGTTGAGCGAGGTCAATAAAACCATTAGCAAATGAAAAGAGTGAGAGAAATGGATGTGGATGCCAAAAGCAGCAGAAGAAGAAGAAGAATAAGAGGAGAACGAAGAAAAGAAAGGGTGACGCATTTGTCGTTGAAAGGCAATAAAAATTCAATCAAAACGAATCGTTCTACGGCCAGACAACAAGGAATTTACGACGTACCGTCTACTGAAACATTACAGTTGAATTCACACAAACAAAGAAATGCTAAAGCAGTAAAGAAGAAGTACTAAAAATGTAAACGCTGACAAAGAAGCGTTGTAAGAGGAAGAGATTGACAAAAAGATAAATAAAATCCTCAATAGACGTTGTCACGATTGCGGATATAGACCGTTTCGACTGGTCACAGCCTAAGTGCCAGCGGCGGCAAGCAATCAATATTGCGCATTTGCTTTCAAGTCGCATTGCCTGCATGTTTACTTTGCACAGCCTGCTCATACGCGATAGGACAGAGTGACAAATGAAGATATACCGTGACATGTAGCACGTATGAGAGAGCCTCAGGTCACTTTAAAGTAGAATGATAATTATGATGAACGTTATGATGCTTGTAAGAATTAAATTTACTTTCAATCCCGTAAATTTAAACGTTTTGATGAGAGTAATTAGTTAAAAAAGTGAGACAAAATTTAAGGATTTACCGAGATATTACCTTAGCAGAAATAATAACAGAGTAGTACAGTAGCAGAATACTGTTAACGGGCTAACAGCATGGTGGCAGCAAAGCAGTAATTGCAAATGGAAAACTAAACAGCATTACTGAAATGCAATGAAGATAATGAAATTGTAATGGAATAACGATGCAAAGACAGTGTTGAAACCTTACGGACAAATATAAAATGATGGTAACAGAGAAAATGACAGGCTAAAAGTAATAGAATAGTGAGAACAGAGCAATAATTACACTGGCCACAAGTATATTTGTGTTGTTTTATATATTTGTATTCTGCCCGTTAGATCTATATTAATTAACAACAATAGGATAACACCAACAGTTCCCCTTGAATATTAAACTAAGTAGGAGTATAATGGTAATGTTCTCCAACATCACAATCGTTATATTTACCATCAATATTCACATTCTTATCATCATCGTGACTATCATCATTATTATGATCACCATCACTACGACCGTCGTCACCATTTCTTTTATCATAATCATCACTACCATATTGTCGTCACCGTCATCATCATAGAGTAACCATCATCATTATCATGATAACATTTACTAACAAGATCATAAAAGAATGGAAATTTCTTTCAAAACATTTGAATAAGAAAAAAAAGGTCAAAATAAAATGAATATTTCAACGAGGCGTGTGTACAAGAGGCGGGACAAATGCGCTCAAAACGAGGTGACACCATTTCACCAAAAACCATGCATTGTGGTTTTTTGCTCATATATCGAACTTAGAAAAATGTGTCAATTTTGCATTTTATTTTCGCAATTTGTTTTTTCCCCTTTCAGGTTCTGGCTGTTTTGAAGAACCCGATGAAAGCATAAAAATCAATTTTAAGTGCGATTTTCCATTTGAATACATGATTTATTTTTTTACTCCAGATCGCATTTATTTTCATTTGCATTCCTTTTCTGATATACTTTTGGTTTCCTTTTATTTTTTCATGAATTTTATCGAAATCTGCATTTTTGTCGTAACGAGGAATAATGATATCGGTGGTGTCGTCGGGCATAATTTATCGTTGGTTTATTTAAGATTTATTTAATATTTTTCGCAGGACAGATAACTTTTCGCTTTTCCATCTAGAAATTGTGTTATTCTAATTATCTCGATACTTTTATCGTAATTTTAGCTGTTTTCATTCTCGTTACGGATTGCATCCTTTAACTGTAATTAATTTAGTTATTAAATTTTACTTATTATACTTTGATAGTTATTTAGTGAACGTCATAATATTGCAAATATTTGTTTGCTGTCATTAATTAACGTCAATGAATAGATTTATGTATATGTTATTTTTCTCCACTTTCATTTTCTTTCATTCATCGTTATTCATCAGTATATTCCTCAAAAAAGTAATCATTTTCTCTTTATCCCCCCCCATATTTTCTCCCATTGTATACCTAATTCGTTGACGTTATCAATTCGTTACCTTTTATGCAGTTAACGTCACATTACGTTATGTTATGATAACATTCTGATTGCTATTTGCTAACTATTTGTTGATCGTTATCATTACTTCAATGTAATTTTTCACCATCACGCTCTTAAAATACTACCATGATTGCCATAAATTCTGATTAGAGAGAATCTGTAGTACTAATTTGTTGTGCTGTTATTATATCCTTATTGTTGTTTTGCTGCCATTTGATAACGTGCTTGTAGTTGTTACGCAGTGATATCCACTTAAAACGCAATTTTATTTTTGGTATGGTGGAAAAAGTGCTCCTTAGTAATATTTTAATGGATATTTCGTTTCTGTCATCTTGTTATTTACAAACTATTACTATAATCTGATTGTTATTGCATTATCCTGTTAAAATGTTTGAATTTCTTTTATAGAATTGAAATATCTTTAAAGAAGTTCAGTTGGTGGGTTGGTGGGTGGAATATCTCTTAAATTGTTGTGACCGCAAGTAGTCTAGCCATTCGTTTATCCTTCTATTCATCCATTCTTGATAGCATGCCAACCGTCACCGGATGGCCCCTCCGTCACCTCCATTCATTGCTCCAATTCATAGTTTGCCGACAGCAACGGAATCAACATTTTATATGGAATATCCTTTCTAAAGCCCCCCTCCCTCTGTTTTCATTTTTCTTATCTCTATTCCTCTCCCTTTCCTTTTTACTATCTATCTATCTACGTTTTTATGATTTAGCGTAGCTTTGGTTTTTATTTGCGTTGACTACACTCCGTCGCACTTCGATCGCTTCATGAACGACATAGTTTTGCATATCCTGCAATATCCTTTTAGCAACGATAAGCAATTGGAATGTGAAAAATTGATGCAAAAAACTATCTCCCAACAATAACAATAACACATAGCAATGACAAATCGTGTGTGAGCGTGTGTGTGTGTGCGCAAGTGCGAAAGACCACAGAGCGCTATAGAATCAAAGGACCAAAGGACAAAAGGATAAAGACCAACCAGCACGACACTATGACACTTGGTGGCTGTTGTTATCATTGTTTTTGAATTTGTTCCCATTTTCAGAAGCAAACAGTGCACGGGAAGCTGCGACAGAATACGATCTGAAATGTTTGTTTGTGTCTGTGTTTGCGCGTTTGTATCCGTTTGTATGTGTTTAGCGTTTGGCTTAAATCTACTTGCATATTTTTGCGGTTTTTAAAGTAGCGAGCATCAATAAGTAGAATAAAAAGATTCTGTTCGTTGTCAGGAATATTCAAAATGGCGAATTATAAAGGAAGAGAAAGTTAAATGAGTTAACAGCACCAGCAATAACACGTTAAAGGCATCGCACAAGCATACACGCTCAAACACACACGTATATGCGTACTGAATTATACAAAATAAAACTGAATTTTTATTTGGAGTGCTGCCATAGATACGCTATATAACTGTATCTTACATACATAAAATGCATAGATAAACACATGTGTGTGTTCTGTGTGCGTGAAAATATGTCGTTTTGTGTTGTTTTAGTTTATTACAAATTGGTAGACTTCCGCGTGCAGCCCACATGCTTCCCTTTGTCATTAACGCCTTCGGGAAAATATTAAGGAATCATACAAGCAATTTTTTCGGCATCATTCTGGTGATGGAATCAGTCTCCATCAATCCATACGTGCAAATAATTAAATAGAGCGAGGTAATAACGTTTTCGTCATTGAGAAACTAGAGATTCATTAGCAAGTTGCGTTAGAACGAGTTAGGGCTTGGGGCCCTTCGTGCTCGAATGCTATTGAAATAAATGATATCTGCCCTTCATTGCGAAAATTCTGTGCCGGATTTCTAATTTTTCGTTGCATTTTTTCTTTCTTCTTCTATTCCATCAATATCGCTTGTTGTTCGAGCTATTACGATTTGAAATATTTGGCTCAAAACTGACAATAACAATAGCACAACAACAATAACAACATTCGTTGTTGTTTCACATGTATACACCAAACAATCATTTCGATTGTTTTTTGTTCTTGTTTGCATAAAAGAAATTTCAGCAACAAAGCGAGAATACAAGAAACAATCAATGGAATGGTGGTAAAGGATCCAATGCAAAAGGAGACATAGCGGTATTGCGTTGTAAAATAGCAGCAGCTGATACTACTGACGTTCGAGGCATGCTTTTACTTTCATGATCTTTTTCGAGTGATTGATTATGCAGATATCGATGTTTTATCCGTTTTGTTACGCAGAAAAGAGAAATCTACAACGACTATTGTCTTACGCATTTCGCTTGCTTCGCCAACCCATCTCAGAAATTCGCCCGCTCCCCTCCATGGGATGCATTAATGCATTCGAATGTTTCGGTATCAAGAATCGAAAAACGACCAACAGAGTCGGCAGCGAGTAATGTGCATAGCGAATATCTCAAAACAACAAAGCGTCGCTTTCAAAGAATCTCTTTTGTTTACGAGATTCTTATGACTTTGTTTAAGCTTAGCGTGCTTTTAAAAGTACCCTGAGATTTTACATCACCGCAGAGATCCTTATCGAGTATTTCAAAGGAACAACGGGTTCAACATTTGAATAAACACAAAGAAGAACAAAAAAGGACATTGCGTACGAGTGTGCATCAAGCGCATAATAATGGAATTCTTGCAAAACTCACCGATGTAGAACTGCTGCAAGACGAATTAAAGTGCTTTAATTTTTTTTTGTCGAGGTGAAGAACAAAAGGACTTTTACATAATTGAGATTCTTCAAATTATAAATGTTTTATGAAAATTTTTTGCCTACAGTAACTGCAGTACAAAAGAAATTGAAAGTATTCCAACAAGTGGAGTCATTTTAAAATTGCTCGATACTTTCAGGAAAAACGAATTTGCAATTTTTGATCGAATATTGAATAAATAGTTCTCAACCAGAATAGATGAAATTAAGTCTTCTATGAATAACGTTTTAAGTTTTCTTTCCAAGGAAGATGTTATAGCGCCCATTTTCGTCCTATTCAACTTAGGGAAATGTT
Organism: Physocephala rufipes; assembly: GCA_963966595.1. Taxonomy (NCBI): domain Eukaryota; kingdom Metazoa; phylum Arthropoda; class Insecta; order Diptera; family Conopidae; genus Physocephala; species Physocephala rufipes. The sequence goes on from OZ016502.1 coordinate 24,679,952, forward strand.
AAGTTTATAAGACGTAACGAATGCTTCAGAGGATTATCTTATTTTTTTTAGTAACAGGTTTTTAAAAAGTAATTCCATTATATGCCACTATTATAAATTAAGTCAGATTTTCGCGTTTTTCATTTCGCATTTTCAGCTCTGAAAATTTCGTTATTTACTAAAGTGTCAATTTGTTAGCATCTGTTGTCTGAATGACAGTTTAATAATGATGGTCATGTGCTGTGCACAGTGTGTACAATGTTATAGAAACCTATCATTCTCTTCCTCTCCTCCCTCCTATCTATCAATATATCTTAGTGTTTGTGTTTACGTTTACATTTTTATTTAATGTAATAAAATAACAAAATTTGAAACATTTTCCTCTTAAAAATGTCAGAAACATATTACAAGTCCACAAAAGCCGCTGCCATATCGTAACTACGTAATGTAACGACGCATTTATTTGCAAAATATATTAAGCTCATAGTATCAACATAGGCAACAATAATATATTAATAACACATTTATATTAACGTCTATATCAGCAACCATAACCATTTCAGTAACAGAGGCAGCATGAGCGGAAAACAGGGAAGCAGTGCCAGGCTATATCATGACGAGAGTCTCTTTGCGACGCCACTCAAATGGCAATTATCGACACTGAGTACGATAACAAAGATATTTTATAGATATAATTGCTAGTAATAGTACTAGATTAACAAAGAAGACCGCTAATTGCAACTTGGACGACCTTATGTACCTTATGTATGTTGTAAATTAACGGAGTCCGAATCTCAAGGACTTCACGTCTTAGGTTTTAAATGGAAATAATTTGTTTGGATATAATAAAGGAGTGGACAACGAACGAATATTTGTGATACACATTATTTTTTTATGTATATTCTTTTCCGATACGATTAACTCGAAAACAAGAAATCCGCTATAAATGAATTCTGCAAGCTGAAAAGTTTAGTTACGATCACATATAACCTGTCATTATTCCTTAAAAACGGACGTCACTTATTGGACATGGCCCAATTTTGTTTATTTGCAAGACTTAACAGCCAAGTATTACAAAGAACATCCACGTAAAATTCCTCGCAGAGGACTTTATCCATTCTCTATTTAATCGTCATTTTTAAAAGCAGACCGATTTTTAGGAGATTTCAAGTTGCAATATAGGTATTCTTCAGCATGCATACGGCGCTAATAATTTGCAAATGAAGGCACAAAGGATACACACTTCGAGTGTAGGATAAAAAAAGGAAGAATTGTGTAACAAACCGAGTGCTTCCCGTAAGACATTATAGTAAATAACACTCTGCCTTCTTATTTCGCTAGAACTTTACATCAATGCGGCCTCAATCTCAAGCGAGACGAGAGGATTCAAGGAGCAAGGAGACGCGAGACAAAGAAACGAGAGGGAGAGGAGGAATTTATCGGCAATTAAAAGAATTACTGCCCTTTTTTTATTTCTTCAGCAACACTCAAACCTTAATAAAATATTTCGCTAAAACAATAAAATGTGGGAGAATCACTCTAAGTACGAAAACTTACCCAAATGCTGATCAACTCGTTTTTTAGGCTTTTGCACCGATGCGTATGGATCACTGCAATAGTCCTGTCTGGATGGATTCTGACTGTTACGCAGGTTATGATATTCGTCACCGTGTTGACTTGGCGTCGCTGTTAGGTGTGGATAAGGGGCATAATCGTCAACAGCGCCATAGCCACCATGTGTCAAGGGATCATAACCGTAAGTGGGCTGTTGTTCGACGTACGTGTTGTGCGATGACGGCACTAAACCTTGTTGATTACTAGCAGCTGCTGACATTTTCACTTGCCAGAGTGAATCCTGTGAGTTGACACTACCTCCATTATTTGAATTTGAATAATTATTCTCAATGTAACCCATATTGACCCCTGCAAAAAAGAAATTTCAGGATTAGAAAACGAATCACAAATCTATTAATAGCCATTGGTATAATTGTAAATATATTTATGTATAGAGATTCAAAATAACAGACGTGTGTTTGTTATCTTTTGGTGTGTTTTCAATCTTTTTTAAAGGCAAACTCTATTTACTTTACCAGACCATAATTTCGAAAGCCATAACTAAAATTTATTTCCTTATTTTTTACTATTATTTTATTGTTATTATCTCGTACGCGAGCAACAACAAACTTTTTCAAGCGAATAAAGTTTATGTTATGCGGTGTTAAAATAATACGTTAAAAGCGAGTTGACCATTTTAATAATTTATTTTTATTACTTTTTGGGTTATTAAAATGTTTGCAGCTGATGACAACATCATAAAAAAAACAACAAGAGCATATAAATGGTAAAAATAAAGCATTTAACAATAATAATAAAAAAATAATAATAATACGTCACATAAGCTCTTCTAAAAAAATTTATGTAACGACAACAATCACGACGAAGAAGAACCTCAGCAAAAACATTAATTACAACAATAACGACAATAACTTTGTTGTAAACAAATTTGTTTATAACGGTTAGAAGCGTGACCAAGAGCATTAAAATCAGGGAGTGTGGGGAGTATGCCATATGAGTACTTTTTTACATGAAACACCTTTTGATAGAACATTTCTGGTCATTCTTTTTTAAAACGCGAGGAAAGGCCGTAAAAAATTACTTCTACTGGTTTAATTGCGACAAAACTCATAATTTGCTCTCTTCTTTTTCCTATCCCCTCGATCTCCTAGACTGCCAATTCATTTGATTTCAACACTTGTGACCACAGTATGAAGAGATGAAGAAGAGGAGAAAGGAATCTTATGGGACAGTTTCTAATGTCGTTACAGGCAGTCGCATTGCGGAAATAACAATGAGTGATAAAAATTTTCATTAGCATTTATCATTAGTCTTCTCCAAATGCCCAGGCGTATCCTGTGGTGGATTTCTGGTTCAAGTATTTTTATGGAAATAAAAAAATTGTAAAAATTGTAAGTGCACTTTAGTGAATTCATCACGGATGGCACCAATTGGTAAAATTTCCCCACACTTATCCATCTTAACAACGTTCTGGTATTTGGCAATTCCAAAATGTTTCGCAATGATTGGATAATATAACTCCTAAACTAAATTACCTAAATGAGGGAAAACATTTTTTGAGGCGCTTTCGAAGCGTAGTATAGTTTTAGAATATTAAAATTACCCTACTAACTTCATATTTTTGTAAAATTTGAATTTTGGTTAGGATATTTAGGTTAGGTTTGATAAGTTTTTATTATTATAGTCGTGAAAGACAAACTACAAACGTTCGCTTTTAGTTCGCTCGCGTTGATTTTTAACAAAATCAGACGAATTTATCTCTCTCCATTTGCGAACGAGAAATTATAAATGTAGTATTGTTTTTAATACTTCTTAATATTCAATTCGTATCATATTTAAATAGAGTCAATAATATTAAACCAAAATAAAGGCATTGCTCTTTCGGCAATAAGTATGACATGACCTTAAAGTAAATTGTTGGGTCTAAAAAGTGGTAAATTATTAAAGCAAATTATAGCTGTTTTTAGCGCACAATTTTTTATATAAAATATTTTGAATATTTCCGAAGTGAAAATTATCGTTACAAAAAATAAAATCAGTTGCAAAAAAAATTTCAAAATTTGCAAAATTTTCCATTTTAAAAATATGCATAAAATATTACTTAAAATATTACTTAAAAAATATGAGGGATATTTCGTTGGTGGGATTTATGATAGTATTTGTGTTTTTCTTTTAATGCTACTTATGCAATATTTTACCTCGAGTATTTTTCTTGTGGTTTGTATTTTTTTTTTGCATTCGTAATCAATATTTTTACGATGCTTATAAAATATTCAAAGAAAAAAGCTATAAAAAAGGGAAATATTTTTTTATTAGTGTTACTAAAACGGCATAATAAAATACGCCAAAAGGTTCGGTTATCGAAGGAAAAGAAGGAATGTGTATAATCATAATTCGTAAAATAGTAGAATATACAAAAAAATGTGTATTTATTGATATTTCGTTATGGTAAATATTAAAGCAGAAGTTATTTTAATAGGAATTATTTTTATTACAGGAAATTAAGATACTTTGATAAAATTTTTTGATGGTAAATAGGCACCGAAGCCCGCACTGGGTCAACAACATACATCATGTGTAATTAAATGTATATTAATAGATAAATACGCTTTACACACCTTCGAGTAGCAGACGAATTCCTTCAATTTGCGATTTTATTCAGTAAAAATATCTTAAGAATATGAATAAATATGTTGACTAAACTCAATTTGACTAATCCCATGCTGGAATTATGTTATGTCAGTTTTACCACGTCTTTCCAAAATCACTCTCGCTTTACTCTCGCACAACACTAATTTACGCCATATTTCCCCTCAATCCTGGAAATTGCCAAGAAACAGTTTCAAGAATATCTAAAGCTAATTCCAAACTAATAATAAAAATACCCAAAACAACAGTAGAATATAAAAGAGTTTGTCTGCGAAGAAAAGCTTTCATTCAAGAGACAAACTTAATATTTTACTAAATAACTTTCTTAAAAGCCTAAGATATTTGTGCGCTCCGCCTAAAAGTGCGATGTGGACTAAGGAAATTATTCGAAAATAAGTTCCATCATCATCGTCATTGTCATCATTCTAGTCAATTAGAATTGAATGCAATTTGTGTTCAACTATGCTTTGGGATTTCTTTCTATTTTGCAAATTAAACAAAAGTATAGTTATTGTAAATTTAACTAAAAAAATTGTAAAAAAATGAAAAAGACATTTAGAAAATTTGTTAAAATAAAAAATTTTACCTTTTTGTTTTCAAGAGTACTGAAGGAATTGCCAGAAGAAAAACCAAAGAAGTAATCCAGAAATACCGAAAAGCAAAGTTTACAAATAGGCAATCAGAAGGGAGTGGCAGTGGAAATAGTAATAGCAGAAATAGTTGCGGTTACAACAACTAGACGGTTACAAAAGGAACAACAACAACAGCAACGACAATAGAGTATTAAGAGGGAATGGAAAGGAACAACAGTTCCAGCAGCAGCAAGAAAAGCAAGAACTGCAACAACAACAACAACGGGAATAAGACACACAAATTGTGTACGATAGCGGAAGCAGTAACAACAACAACAACAACAAAAGCAGCAGCACAACAACAGCAACTTACTGCAAACTGCAAAATAATGAATTGACAATTCGTAGAAATGAAAAGTTTACATTGATGACATTCATGTTGCTGCTGTTTGTTTCAAGTTTCCGTCTTTATTTTCTTTTCCATTTTATCATTCTCGTTAACGTAATCTTCACTTCTTCTTCTTCGTCTTGCCCGTATTTAGATTAAATGCAACGCATTTAGAACAAAGTTTTTCCTTAGCGTTAAATGAAATTACTTTTTTGTGAATTCTTCTTCTCTTTCCTGGATTTCTTCTTTGCATTTCGATTTTTTTTTGCTCTCATCGTTCTCTTTGAGCTTCTTGATTTATGAAATAATACCGTAGAAAACACTGCCACCAAATTATTGCAAGGGGTTTCCAAAACAACGGAATTAAGAGCTTCCAGAAAAAAAAATTAGAAATTTAAGAAAACTAAATACAATAAAAAAAGAGCAGAAAATAAAAGTCAAAAGAGGAAAGTCAATGAACAAAAACAAAAAGTCAAAATTTCTTCAGTTGTAAATGATTCGAAAATGACAAAGTAAATGAATATAAGAAGACAAAGAAAATGCAGAGGACGATAGAGTAAAAGTCAAGGAAACGACACCGAAATATCATGAAAAAATTAAAAGAAAAACACAGAACAAAATTAAAGCATGAAATTAAAGAAAAAATGAAAAAACGGGAAAGAGAACAAAAATCAATTTGAGGAAAAGCCATTTACAATTTAGTAAACTAACTCGCTCGTGGCCATGACGAAACAATCTACAGTAGAGAACTCGTTAAGATTCGATTCTTTTGACTTTAACGTTAACTGTTATTTCATTAATTTTAAGAAGAGACATTCTGAGTTGAATCCTAATATGAACCAATGATAGGGACGGCTGCACAATGTTGCAAACGTTGAATGTTTTAAGACACTGTTGCCAATTTTTTGGTTTGAACAATAACAAAAATTTAGTCATTTGCCTTTTTCCTACACAAAATGTATTTAAATACAATTAAATAATTGCGAATAATGGCATGATTAGAATGTGATTTTCCAATAAGTGGTGTCATTTCTAATTATTAATCTTGTTTGATTTAGATGATGATTTGGACGTATTTTTACTCTGCTTTACTGTACATGCTCTTACTCTATGTATGCGTGCGTGTCTCTTCGCTTTCTTGTATTATCCTAACGCGTTAAACAATATCCATTAGCTTGATATTCGCCGATGTGTTTTAGGACGCCTGACACAATGCAAAATACATACGCCACGCTGTGCCACGACGCCGAACTGCGTAGCTTCACGCGCAATATGCCATCGGTATGAGCGTATGTTATCGTTGGCAAGCGGGTAGAAGGAAAATACTCCGTCATTATTCAAATTAAATGAAGTTTAAGTCTACGGTTTCATAACGAAAATGAGCAATATGACATCAACGCCATGACACTACCAACAGAATCATTTAGTACGAAACGAATGATGGCAAAGCCGTTATTGTTATGAAGTTAATTGTTGCTGGATTGCTGCACACATACACGACACATAGATACATGCGCACGTACAGACACTCACAGGACATTTAAAATACTATTTAACTAAAGAAGCATAATGATGATGACACTGACGATAATGAGGTTGGCTGATGAGGTTCAAAATGATGGAAGAGAAGAATTTTGTTTAAAATGAGGATGTCGGCGGTTGTTGGTGAAAATTGTAACATTATGTTCGTTATGGTTATTGCTGTTGTTGTTGGTGTTATTAAAAATTAATGTTTTTAATGGCGCACTCGGTAAAACTTAAGTATTTGAGAAATTTTCACGATGAGCACTATGATGATTGCAATCAACAATGGCTTCAAGCAATTAAAAGAGTCATCTTAAAAAGCCAACAAAATCCTCTCGAAAAATTCAACAGGAAAAGAATGAACAACAACAATAACAAACAGGTTTCGTTGTTCGGCGATGGTAATGATAATTACGACGAAACAATGAGTTCTATGAGATGATGATGTCATCACAGAAAGGATTTGAGGTCCTGTAATAATAATCAAAGGCACAACAAAGGAAAATAAAGAACAATACTTTAGTAGAATAGAGAAGCAAAAACAACAAAAACCGCAACAACAACTACACCAAAAAGAAATAATAGGAAGAGTTGAGAATAAAATTGCATGCGGTTATTTCTTCTGCTTGTAGTGCCAGTTTTTCATTGTTGACGCTGTTTAACATTTGGTGTTTGTTGGACAATTTCCCAAGTAAGGGTGAAAGTGAGGATCCCATAAGGGACCACAGCAATAAATACGAAAGAAGGAAAAAAATTAATAGGAAAGGAAGAAACGCAAAAGCAACACCGAAATTAAATGTCAAGCGAATTCGTTAAATGACAGCGTTAACAAACGAAATTTTTCTCACTTTATGGAAACCGTGAAGCGACACTGATATAACGCCGTGACACTTTTGAAACAGAAGGAAAAATGAGAAACCAGACAAAAAACCGGCAAAGGTTGGAAAGTTAAAAAGGCCAACAAAATGTCACCAAATTGGAGCAAAACAAGAAAATAAAAGAAGTAAACAACAACAAGAAAAAAACAGCAGCAGCAACATGTAGCCAACGGGAACAGGGTAACACTAAAAGACATCATTAACTGAATGTGAAACACAGGTAAGAAGGAAGGAATAATAAGACGACGAAATATGAAGGCAAGAGGAGATTGGTGATCATGTTGTATAAGAAACAAGAGGAAGAACGACAACAAAAATGACATTAAAGAAAACAAATTTCATTGGATGGCAGCCAGAGCCTAAGGCACCTTACGATGCAGTAATCGATGCACAAACATCATCTAACAAAATTCGCTTAAGGCGAATGAAACAACGAATGGAAAGATAACAATAATATGGATAACAACAACAACGACAGCAGACAACAATTCCAACGTTACAACTTCTATAACAAAACTTTGATTTGATGCTTTGCTTGAAATCAGCATCAACAATGTTATCTCCTCAAGGAGGGAGCTTCCTGCATTGTTTTTAAAAATTTATTTTTTTAGCAAAAAAACAAGTGGCATCACACCGCTTAACTGATTTCATCTGCTTATATTATTTGAGGATGTAGATCCTTATCATCATCATATCATTATCTTCTACTTCATTTCTTCTATTTCTTGCTCTTCACAGTAGATAAAGTAGTCTTCTAATTTTCCCCAAAAATGACAATTTCCTTCTGGTACTGAATTGTTTGCTTGATTATTTTTCTTTGTCTTTCTTTGAGTGACTGCAAGTTAAGATTAAAAATTCTCAAAAAAAATTTAAATAAATAAATAAACACAAACAGAAGTAAGAATTTACAAGATTTAGTCAATAATCGTTGGCAAACTAGTACCCAGACAGTTTTTGGTTAATAAGTTTTTCGATGTTTTGTTTCGTTGTTTCGTTTTCGTTGTTTTGGGGGGCAAAAAAATACTTTGCAAAAATTTCCCATAAATTTTCCAAATAAACAAAAAATTTGAAACAGTTTGTTAAAATGCATAGAAAAATTTTTGTTTGGTGCCAGAGGCTTAGATTGAATAATTGACGATAATTTTGGCGTGCGATTTTATTTAAATGTCACCGCAGAAAAAACTGAAGAAGAAAAATTTTATAGTTTGTGCTTGAAAGAGGTTACCAGATGGATATATTTTTAAGTCTTTTTGAGAGATTAAAGACACTGTTGGGAAGTCGGCTAGGATAGGATAGGAGGTCGAAGGAGCAATTGTTGTTCCATAAATTGCTGAATATAATCTCTCAAATTCCTCTACAGATCCCGCAATAAAGATCCCTTTCTATCAGCCCAATCTTTTCCAGTCTTTTCCCTTTAAAAGTTCCTACACGACAGTATTCGTGTAGGAACTTTTAAAGGGAAAAGACTGGAAAAGATTGGGCTGATAGAAAGGGATCTTTATTGCGGGATCTGTAGAGGAATTTGAGAGATTATATTCAGCAATTTATGGAACAACAATTGTTCCTTCGACGAAAGACAATCGCTAAGAACATTAAGCCATGTTTTCTTTAAATTATTTAAAATAATAAAGCAGTCTATGGCCCGTACATGACCGATTTTCCATACAAGGTATATGACTTTTTTGGATTGTATAAAAGTTCCATCGCCTTTTCTTCCCTTTTCTCTCATCTCTGTCTCTCTCTATCTCTTTATGTATTTGGGAAATGCTTACTGAAACGCATTTTGACTAATTAAGATCAAGTTTTGTACGGACAATACTTTTTTTCTGTGATGTCTTACAAATTCATACGTTACGTTACATAAAGTGACCGCAAATGATGGCCTTTTATAGCGCGACAGTATTAGTGAATGAGAAAGAAAAAGGAAAATAGCTACCACAACCACCGTTAACAGTGGACCATTCTCCATCACTACGTTGACCGCAAATACGGACGGTTCGCTTCGTCCCTCATCGCTCTCCCTCCCTCCCACACACACACACATTCATCGCATTGAGATTAAGTTTAAAAATTGTTAAACGTTGCGGTATTGCGGTGCGAAAAGCGCAAACTTTGAATTGCCGAGATTTAAATTGGCAACATTGACAACGAACACTGAACAATTAAACAAGAATTTACGCTTACATTTACATTTTTATGCTGGTGTTGGTCGCGTTGTTGTTGTTGTTGTTATCACTATTAGTTTCAATCGTATGGCACAAAATCAAAGTAAAACAAAGACAGAATGCAGATGAAGGAGAATACAATACAAAGGAAAATGGCTGACAATGAAAAACTGTTACTAAATATTGAGAACGAGAAGTTAGGAATAAAGCTGGAAATTGTTACAATCCACCCAAATAAAGAAATTCAACAACAAAAACAACCAAAGAATCCCTATCTGCATTAATTTTTTGTGGTTGCGGTTGTTGTTGTTGTTGCTGTTGTTGTTATGACTCTCTAATGGCCGTTAAATGTTGGAAGAGGCGAGAGAGAGAGAGCTCCTCGCAAATCTGTTGGCAAAGATTTTAGCTTCTAACCGTTTTATGTATTTATGTTTCTGTTTGTTTGTTTTGTTTGTGTTTTTGTGGGCTTAGAAGAAACCGAGCAACACATAACAGTTTATTGGCTTTGGAAAACCAGTTAATAGCGAGGTTTATAAATTCATAGGTACAATTACATCGGCGCAGTTATTGTCGTCGTTGTTATTTCTTCTCGTTACGGTCGTTCGTTAGCTGTCTGCGCCTGCCAGTGTTTCAATCATGTATTAATCTTGTATATCTTGTAACGCTTAGATGTTGTTGTTATTGTTATTGTTGTTGTTTTGATTGATAAAAAAAGAAACAATAAAAAGAAGATATTGAATAGAAAAAGACGGTAAAGGTTAGCCTATAAAGCCATTTGAATATTCTTCTAATAATCATTTCAGGACTAAACCTTTAGAAATATGTTAGAAGAGAAGCAATGCAGTTGGGTTTGTGGTCGTAACAATCCTGACCATCTAAAATTAATAAAGGTCCATTAATTCTCAAGAAACACACGGTACTCCAATTTAATCCACTCATTATGAGTTGCAGAGTGTAAACCGCGAATAATTTACTGTTACAAAATTACGATGAATATACCTATGGCCTCCACGCGCAACTCAGCTCTCACTCTAGCTAACAATCACCGCAACACTATGAGAATATATCGTAGTAGCCATTTGGTGGCGACTTTAATCCTTTTGTCTCTTTTTTATTATAATTCTCTTTTGTACGAGAGTGTAAATCTGATTCGTGTGTAATCAAGTGTACTTGATTGCAAACAGAATCAGAGACATTACCGCATTACCATCGGCAGATTTAATAAAACCATTCATAAATATTCACAGTCGTTCGTTTCGTTTTGTGGTTGCATTACAAAATGTTAAAGCGAAGTGCATTAAATGGATTTAATTAAAATGTCTACTTGGAGAAGTAGGATTACTCAAACCAACACCACCCGCCCCACCAACAGCAGAAGATGCCATTGTTTTAAAGTTTTTCGCGGGTATGACGTGACAATGAATAACGGACGTGAACAAACAAAATTCGAATTATATTTTGGTGTTAATCGATATTTACGCGATCTAAATCGAAGATCGAATCGAATGGAAATTGCCTAACAAATTTAGCATAATTCTGTGCATAATTACGTGCTTAGTTTTACTCGGGAACTCGAGGAATAAGACTCAGGAATTTAATAGAAGTACTAAAGTGATTTGCTTTCGTCAAGACAACTATAAGTTCTGATTGAATTCTCTGAACTTTGATTAAGAATTTAGTTATGGAAATGTCCAAAAGCGCTTACTTCACAGACATATCCCATTGTCACCAAATAATCTTAGGTTCGAGTTTGTCGACAATAGCACAAATTTGACGGTTTAAAAGAGATTTCTTCATTAATTTCTAATGTTGGCTTACGTCGAAGGCTTTTCACTCGCATACCGATGTCGAGCAAATAGGAATTATTGAAATATAACTTAGGACAGTAGAAGACATTAGAATTATAAATTTTTGAAATGAAAAATCGAAGTCGTAAACAATTTTGTGGGAAATATAAAATAATTTATACATTCAAGTTCTAAATTTTTTTTAATAATTTATGAAAATAATACAAAACACGAAAACTTTTAATCGCTAGAGAAATAACAAAAGCAGAGAACTTTAAAACCGATAAAAAATATAAAATTTCGAATTTCCAGTTACGAACACTTAATACAAAACCCTCTCAAAAAGATAACACGCATTAAGAGCTTTCAAGTGGAAACGTTCGAAATTCTCCACATTTAAGTCATTAACTTTTAAGTACATTAAACAACAGCAAGCAGAGGACGATCGAGAATATACTCGCATATACGTGTGCTCACATATACCCGCTTATTGCAATTGCACACACATGTATTTTACTCGGAGTGAGATGAAAAGTATGTTAAAAGTTTCGACTATTTGAAAATAGTTTCAGGTGGAAAATGCAAGTGGAAGTAGATGCTCATTACTATCATTATTATTACATACCATTATAATTGGCAATACTCGTCGCAACCCCCGCATTTGGGGCCTATGAGGAGTTTTCGTTCCAACGCTCTCTTTTTAGGAGGAGATTGTGCAATTCCTGACGCTTTCTCGCTTTGCGATTTTGTCCCTCTCGCATATACATCTCCTTCTCTATATCAGTTGTGTATATTTCTGTTCGGTAGCGAAAGAGACGGATAATCGAAACGACCTTGTAATAAGGACGAAGCTTCGAATTTTCTAGGGATTAGTCTTTTTCCCGTCTTTTACTTAATTTTTGTGATAAAAGTTTGAATGTTCCTTAAAAGTCTATTAATATTCAATGAATTGATTTGCAAAATAATTTTGTGTAAAAATGGTTAAAATATACCGAACTAAGTGTACCATACAGAAACAACTCTATTAGGGTATGCCTATTTACATCCTCCTCTGTCCTCTTCACTCTTTTGTCTTGGCTTGTCTTGACTTCTCTATTACTTTTGCCTTTTAGGAACACTAAATGTGATGATTATCTTCTCCCCTTCAATTCGACTCTTCTAGTTCTTTCTGCCACATCCGTAAAATCTACCCACAATATATTCATTTTATTTTTAATTCCATCCCTTCCTCACACTTTCTCACAACTCCATTTGTTCCATTTTAATTAGTCGTCAGAATTCCAAGTGCGCACTTTTGTTTGAGATTTTAAGAGCCAAACCATATTCAGTAATTTCCTATGCACTTTTAACCTTATCCCATGTTACCACTTTAGCCCACCCCAGCAAAAACCTCATTCTACCAACGTGATTCCGAACTCTTTCCATTTCCATTATACTTTCTTCCAAGTGGCAAGCGTTACTGAAATGTAACGGTAATGATTGGGTGGTTGTTTGGTTGACAGAGTGCCTCGTATTTAATCAGACAGTTAGACGGGCATTCAGTCAGTTAGTCAGCATCGTATGAGATCGTTGTTGTTGTAGCCACATCATTATTGAGTTTGCACTTAATTCGTAAATGTTTCATGCATCTTTTCTTTCACGTTTCACGTTTAACATTAGAATGCGTTTGGCGGTAATGCCCTCGTAGTCAGGCGGTTACGAGTGCCTCTATTTTACCACCCACAGCTTCCGTAATAGATTTCGATAATCCTACTACGCCGTAACGTCGATAAATAAATAGAAGAGTACCTTACATTCGAGTTCAATCCTGCAGTGGATTGAAAGTGTTGGAGGACGTGTGATAATACGTGGAGAGGGAAAGGGAATGGATGAAGAGAAAGTATGGAGATAATGTTATATTTGGTTAAGTCGAATATCTGTGCTTTTATTAGGCACTGGTAACTGCCTTTTCTGTGCCGGTTCGAAGGGTTTTCCCTTTTCTCAAACTATATTTTTAGCTCTTCAGTATTTCCGCCTTTTGCATTTTGAAAGGTATGGATTTTGCGTCTTATGGGTATTAAAATATTGCCCTTTCACATATTCTATAATAAATTTAAATTACGCGAGTTTCACCAACACGTTTTATACTTTCGGGTTCTATGGAAGTTAATACTGATAGGTGTATTTAATAATACCGATATTGATGGTTGAAAATAATAGATAAAACTAAAATTGACTTTATTGACGTAACCATCAATACTTTAAGAGCTTTTCTGCTATGCAGAATTTAACAATTCAATTTAAATTAATATGATAAAGATGTCTTCTTTCATTCTTCTTGAACTTAAAAACTATATGTGCGATAAAGGATACACGGACTGATCCATTCGATCAACGATCGATATACGAGTAATTGGACATTCAAACTGCCAACACATAGATGTAGTGATATATTCCAGTGGTGCTTGAGCGATTCAAACCGGATTATATAGACTTTGCAGCAATTAAAGAAATTCTTTGAACACGGATATAACGTAACCGATAAAAGGTGCCTGATTTCTTTTTTGTTGTACATTTTTTCTCTTTTTGGTCTAGGTTTGCTTATATACTATGCCCGAAGTATCAATTTCTGGCCAATATATATATATATATATATATATATATATATATATATATATATATATATATATATATATATATATATATATATATATATATATATATATATATATATATATATATATATATATATATATATATATATATATATATATATATATATATATATATATATATATATATATATATATATATATATATATATATATATATATATATATATATATATATATATATATATATATATATATATATATATATATATATATATATATATATATATATATATATATATATATATATATATATATATATATATATATATATATATATATATATATATATATATATATATATATATATATATATATATATATATATATATATATATATATATATATATATATATATATATATATATATATATATATATATATATATATATATATATATATATATATATATATATATATATATATATATATATATATATATATATATATATATATATATATATATATATATATATATATATATATATATATATATATATATATATATATATATATATATATATATATATATATATATATATATATATATATATATATATATATATATATATATATATATATATATATATATATATATATATATATATATATATATATATATATATATATATATATATATATATATATATATATATATATATATATATATATATATATATATATATATATATATATATATATATATATATATATATATATATATATATATATATATATATATATATATATATATATATATATATATATATATATATATATATATATATATATATATATATATATATATATATATATATATATATATATATATATATATATATATATATATATATATATATATATATATATATATATATATATATATATATATATATATATATATATATATATATATATATATATATATATATATATATATATATATATATATATATATATATATATATATATATATATATATATATATATATATATATATATATATATATATATATATATATATATATATATATATATATATATATATATATATATATATATATATATATATATATATATATATATATATATATATATATATATATATATATATATATATATATATATATATATATATATATATATATATATATATATATATATATATATATATATATATATATATATATATATATATATATATATATATATAATATATATATATATATATATATAT